>NEWO01000450.1:25847-43533 GCA_003013225.1 Phalaenopsis aphrodite | reverse complement strand
CTTCAAGCAATTTGTGAACTTCTTCAACTTGCAAACAAATCTATTATTCGATATATTTTCCAAGCCTGAAGTTATAATCTTGTAGGTGCCTTCATGAAGGTTGTCATTCAAGAAGGTATTTTTGACATCGAGTTGGTATAAATACTAATCTTTATTTAATTCAAGAGAGTAGAACTCGAGCCATATTAAGTTCAACAACTGGTGTAAAGGTTTCTTGACAGTCAATTTGTATGATTGTGTGAAGCCCTTAGCAACTAGTCTGACATTGAATCTCTATACACTTCCATCTTTCTATTTGACCGTGAATATTCATTTGCAGCTTACATGATTTTTTCTATATGGTAACTCTGTAAATGCCCATGTGTTAATCTTTTTAAGAGCCCGAATTATTTTTCAGCTGTCTATTTTCATGTTGGAATCATTAGAGCCTCTTGGATAGAGTTGCAAGCCTATACACTATCAATGTTTGTCGTAAAGCTCTATAAGATAATAGAAATTTCTCATAAGTTGCATAGCTTTCAATTGGATGATTATTGCACCATCAAATATCTTTTTGTGTGTAATTGGTTGATTAAAGTCATCAACCATCAGTGTAAGAGAGTCATGATTTGAGGAATCGATACCATTATAATTCTTAGGACTTAATTTTGGCTCTTTAAAGTCCTGGGTCTACATAGTATCATTTACATGCTTAGTGGCCTTTCATCTGGTGCAGACACGAAATTCATGATCATTGGAATTATTTTGCAGTGGAGTTGAGACAATTGGGATAGTTTTTATGACAAGGTTTAGTTCTTCAAGTGGAGTTGGTTAAGGGACAAGATTTGGTTTAGTTAAAGGAGAAGTGATCTGAGTATCTTGAAAAAACTTCAAATCTGATATTCCCTCGAGTTCTCTCCTGAATTTTATATTTGGAAAAATAAGATTGATTCTCAAGGAATGTCATATTCATGGAATTGTATATTTTTCTAGTCTTTGGAGAGTAGCATCTATACCTTCTTTGATTGGGCAAAGTGAGAAAGATGAATCTGATAGACTTGGAATCAAGTCTTGTGTGTTGTGTTGATGGATGTGAACAAATTCAGAATAACCAAAATATTTAATGGTAAGTTAGAAGAAAGAGAGTGGATGCGGGTAGGATTCCATGAGAACTTTAAGGGGAATTTAAAATTTTAGTACTCAACTAGGGATCCTATTGATGTGGTATGTGACAGTGAGAGACACATGTTTAAACTACATAATTGCATGAGCTAACCCAAGTGTCTATTTTTCATTCAAACATTTTGTTGAGAAGTTTCCACAAGAACTTATATCAAAATATTTTTTTTGAAAAGATAGGGACTAAGGAGGGAATTAAAGTATTCCTTAGCATTTTTCAGTATTAAGGATTTGAATTTTGTTTTGAAATTAAGAATCATAGAATGAAAGGATTTAAATATGATAGTTGTTTCAATTTTTTCTTTCATAAGGATAGTCAATGTTGTTTTTGTGTGATTATCTATGAATGATTCAAATTATTGTGCCCTATTTATATTGTTTACTAGTGAGGATCCTCTGATATCACTGTGAATTGCAAAAGAAAAATGTGATGTATTGCAATTTTAAGTGTACATCTTGTATGCTTTGCAAGTTGATAAGTTTCACATTGATAAAGATTAGAATTTTTAGTGATAAATAATTGTGAAAGCATCTCTTTAATGTACACAATTTGAATGTCCAAAATAACAAAGACTCAACGTGACTTTCAGCTGAAATTATGGACATAATTTGAATTGGACTCCGAAATACAATTAGACGAATGAAATTGACTACTAATGAAGTTATCTTTTTTAAGCAAGTATAAACCACCATGCATCTCAGCACTGTCAATCGCTTCTCTCGAATTCACAGCTCGAAAATCACAACAATTGAAATAAAATTTAGTCACTTATTTTATGTCACGAGTAAGTTTACTGATTGAGAATAAGTTGCTGTGTATTTTTGGAACATAAAGAATAGAGTTAAGATTAAGATCCTTTGTCAATTCAACCGATCAAATTATTGCTACTGGTGAGAATGAATCATCAACTATTCGAATTGTAGAGTGATCGTACATGAGTTGTAATTTTTTAGGATGTTGATTTCTCCCGTCATATGATTTGGAGACTCCGGAGTCAACTATCTAAGGATTTAATTTATTGCTTTTGATGCAATATAGCATGGAATGAGATAACTTAGTATACTAACATACTGAGAGGTTGTTTTACAGAGGCTTATGCTGCTTTTCATGAATTGAAATTATTACTAAATATTTTCTGCAGTGCCTCAATTTGCTCCCTGTGAACGGGTTGAATTCTTATTGTTTTTGGTTGTGATAGTAACATTTGCACGGTTCTCCTTATCATATCTTTAATTAGATGGCTTCCAATCTACAAGTTTACTTTGTAATTTTCAATAATTTTCCTTCACATGACCAATTTTCTTACAATGGCCGCTCTATGATTGTCCTTTCTCGAACTTGTTAATCTAAGAGGAATTTTGAGTGTATATGGATAATCCTTCAACAGATGGTGTCGTGTGATTATCTGTCATCATCAACTTCTTTTTACTCTCCTCCCTTTGAATTTCTACAAAGGCCTTCTGAATAGTAGGGATGTGTTTAATTCCCATCATTCTCCTTCTCACTTCATCTAGGTCTTTCTTGAGGCCAAGAAGGAATTTGATTGTTTTTTTTCAGTAATTCTCATATAAAAGGCAAAGTCATCAGAGCATTTCCATAAATAAACCTCGTACATGTCTAGTTGCAGTCAACGACGTGTGTGAGTAATACTCACGGTCTAGCCTATCTTTATGCTCAAGGGAGCTCCTGGACAATATATTTTATATCAGGATTATGGGTATAGAAATATTAAATGTTTCTCTGATGCAGACTAGACAAGTTCCTAGATCGATCGAAGATTCATTACTGGATATTACGTCTTTATTGGTGGTAATTTAGTCTTATAGAAGAGTAGGAAACAAAATATAATGTCACGGTCTAGTGTTGAACCTGAGTACAAACAATGACACAAGCTTCGAGTGAATTAATGTGAGTCTTCCAATTCTTGATTGAAATAGCAAAGTTGTGTTGTGATAATCAAGCTGCAATTCTTATTGTTTCTATCCCTATTTTCCATGAACAAACATGGTGCATTTTGATGAATTGTCATTTTGTTCTTGAAAAGATTCAACAAAATTTATATTTACAGCTCATGTAAAGACTGGGGAACAACTAGGAGACATCTTCACAAAAGCCCTTAATGAAGCAAGAGAGTCACTTATATTTGTAACAAGGTGGGCATGATTAATATCTATCTACAGCTTGAGGGGGGTTGTTATGAAAAATGTGAAATAGGTAGCTTGTATATTAGGTAACCTAATTAGAGGATATTTAATTTCATATCTTTTATATATTATGTATATTCCTAATATGTGAATAGAGGAGTGCCTATTAGTATATAGTAACATATGATTTCAATTAGGGAATAAGAAGAAAGGGAGTTTTCATCACAGTTATTACACAATATGGCTTGCCTTGTGATTCAAGGTTGCTCATAGGGTTCTTGGGACAGACTATAACACCTTCTTCACTGTAATAGATTAGGATAAATATCGTTCAATGGTTGTTTTTACTTATATTAAGCTGTGCGTTCTCCAGATATGGTTCAAAATCATGTTTTTATGCTAGAGGTGATTGGATCTTATTTCTTTCTTTAGATTTTTGGCCTCTCAAGGTAATCAATGATTTCTTTAGTGGTGGCATTGTGTATTGATTCAAAACGTTAATTGTTTATTTTATTTGAGTGTCGAAGGTATGAAGTTTTGAGTGGATGCTATTTGGAGTAGCAACAGTAATAGGAAAGGATTGGTAGCTTGCTCGGTTTCCCAGAATTGATATTCCTCAAAATCCTTCTTCTTGAATATTTGTTTTGTTATAGAATGGTTGGTTTTTAAAGAATGTGGTATTCATTATACTGTAATAAAATTTTTTATGGATGGTGAATATCACTTGTACACCTTTTTGTTAGATGAGAATCGAGTACCTAGGAAAATATTAGAGTGATCTTAATTAAATTTTGTTGGATTTTACTGATTTTTTATGGACAGATGTTTAGGTAGGAATGCATGGTAATTTGGGCATAAAGATAGGCTAGGAGGAGAGTTTGAAACTTCGGTATTCGAGGGGTCATTCAACTGATGAGAAACGCTATTAATAATGCATCCCACTCCCCTCCTCCCCTACCAACCATCACCATAAATGTTTTTGATTGTGTGAGGCATGCATCATTGATATGAGTCACTCTCATCATGTTTGGTTTTTTTTTTTCGTGAAACAAAGTTTATTGTGAGTGTTATCACATTTTATGGGAGCAATCCCTTGATCAAATTAGGACCCAATGGTAGAATAATAGTACTTAGGCTATTGTCACTCTATAGTACTTGGATTTTAGCTTTGTGAGTTTGCTCCATTTTATTGTTGACTTCAGATTCAGATTTACTTTTCATAAGGAAGAACCTCATAACTCGAGTGATCACCGATGAATATAACTAATCGTGTAGACTTGATGATAGTGTTAGCCTAGGTGATTTTTACACATCACTATTGATTAGGGAAAATGGGTTGTTTCTTATGGTTGACTAATGAAATAGTTGTGGGTGTGGATAAATGATAATTTTGACATTGATGAAATCTATAATTTGCTTAAGATAGAAAATGATGTTTTTGTAGTTAAAAAATAGTTTAAATAACCTAAGCAATAATGCATGCCATGAATACATTTTAATTAGTTATACTTGAAGATGAGCATATGCAAAAACAATGAAATGTTTTTTTTCTAAATAAATTTATTTATTTGTTATGTATATTTTTCGTTTATGTATGTTTTTCTTTTTTATTCATAAGACATGGTTGGAAGTAGTTTATTTTTTTTAATTTAAGATTTATTTTATTATAAGAAATGTTTGCTTCATATTCAAAGATTATCCTACGAACATTTTCTAAAATTTTATTTTATTAGAAAGGTTTTGATATGACTTTTATTCAAGTTTTTAAAGATATGTATACTAGAGCGTTTACTTTTGTTCGAACTGAAAGAGGATTGACCAAATATTTTCTTATTTCTGTTGGATTATATCAGGGATCAGCTTTAAGCCCATATCTTTTTGCTTTAGTTATGGATGATATTATTAGACATTTACAGGAGGATGTACCTTGGTGTATGTTTTTTGCTGATGATATCCTTCTCGTGGATAAGACGAGAGAAAAAACACTGGAAAAACTTGAATTATGGATGTCTATATTGGAGTTTATTGGCCTTCATTTGAGTAGAACTAAAACGAAATACTGAATGTAATTTTAGTAGTAGTAGCTCTAGTGACAGAAGTGTAACTTTGGGTGATCAAATTATTAAAAGGTGTGAATGATTTAGATATCTCGGGTCTATTGTTCAAAGCGGTGGTGATATAGATGAGGATGTTAATAGTAGAATTCAGGTTGGTTGGTAGAAATGGAGGAATGCTTCGGGCCTATTGTGTGATAGAAATGTTTTGCTTAGACTACAACAACAACAAAGCCTTAATCCCACTAGGTGGGGTCGACTACATGAATCCTTTTTCTTCATTGCATCCTATTTAGTGTCATATTTTCATTTAGTTCTAATAAATTAGGATCATTTTTTATACAATAAGCCCATGTTTTCCTAGGTCTATCTCTCCCTTTCTTAACGTAAATCAAATCTAAAACATCTACTCTCCTAATCGATTCATTACATGGTCGACGCTTAATGTGACCAAACCATCTAAGGCGACTTTCTCTAATTTTGTCCATCAAAGGAGCTACACCCCTATCATAGATATATTCATTTCGCATTTTGTCTCCAAGTGTAAAACCACTCATCCAACTAATCATTCTCATCTCGACAACACTTAACTTAGTATTACGCTTCTTTTTTAAAGGCCAACATTCAACGCCATAGAGCATTGCACCGTCTTATAAAATTTTACTTTCAGTCTGAGTGGTACTTTTCTATCACACAAAAGGCCCGAAGCATTCCTCAACTTGAACCAACCAACTTGAATTATACTATTAACATGTCCATCTATATCACTATCTCTTTGAACAACAGACCCAAAATATCTAAATCATTCACACCTTTTAATAATTTGATCACTCAAAGTTACACTTCTATCATTAGAGCTACTACTACTAAAATTACATTCCATGTATTCAATTTTAGTTCTACTCAAATGAAGGCCTTTAGACTCCAATGTAAACCTCCATAATTCAAGTTTTTTTTGGGCTTTTTCTCTCGTCTTATCCACGAGAAGGATATCATCGGCAAAAAACATACACCAAGGTACGTACTCCTGTAAATGTCCAGTAAGACCATCCATAACTAAAGCAAAAAGATATGGGCTTAAAGCCGATCCCTGATGTAATCCAACAGAAATAGGAAAATATTTGGTCAATCCTCCTTGAGTTCGAACACAAGTAACAACTCTAGTATACATATCTTTAATGACTTGAATATAAGTCATATCAACATCTTTCTTCTCTAGAACTCTTCAAAGGATATTTCTTGGAACCTTATCGTAAGCTTTTTCTAAATCAATAAAAATCCAATGTAGATTCTCCTTATTATCTCTGAACTTCTCCATCAAACCTCTCAGTAAATGTATAGCTTCCATGGCAGACCTGCGCGACATAAATCCGAATTGATTATGAGAAATCTTTGTAATATGTCTTAACCTAAGTTCAATTATCCTCTCCCATAATTTTAAAGTATGACGCGTCAACTTAATTTCTCTATAATTTGCACACTCTTGTGCATCATTTTTATTCTTAAAAATGGGACCAAAATATCTTTTTTTCCTTTCAACTGTTATGTATTGTTTTTTGAATTTTATAATGTTGAATGTGTTCCCATTGTATTATTGTTGCAAACAGCACCACTGTGCGGGGCCAAAATGGTCATTTATCCACAAACAGTTATCAATCAGTTGTTTTCTAAACGCTCAAACCAAATAGTCAGCCAGCTTATCAGGATAAACTGCTAATCTGGATTAACTGGATAAGTTGCGGCTGCTCCAACTAAATTTTGATGTGGACGACAACCAGCACAGCTTGAATTTTGCAGTGTTTGGGCTTGTTTAATATTTAGGGCATTTACATACATGATACAAAAATTCTTATGTATTTACACATTCAACACCTAAATTTTCATTTATTTACACGGATAACATTCAAATCTTTAGTATTACATCAAAATTATCACTTTTATTATCGTTTTAAAACTTAAATACACCCTTTCATACATTGGTTTATGATATCAAAGTGTTATGAATGCAATATCAAATATTAGGTATTAGATATTTAAATAAACCCAGAATAATGTGGCATGCATAATAAATTCTCTTAATATTTTCCTTGAAGAGTTGTCTTGTTATTAATTTGCTACTACAAAAATTTATGTACACATCACATCGATTCTTATAAACATACATATCTAGCACCTAAACTTTACTTTTTACATTTATACCACACAAATCTTTCATATGACATCCAAACTACCACTATTTTCACTTTCAAAATGTGAACTACAGCTTTTCATGCATACGTAACGTGGTAGTATGTAAATACATAGGAAATGAGTTTATGCATTTAAATCTTTCAACTAACAATATTTCTTCAATAGTCTATGATTAAACTTCTGAAACTCAGATTTTTAATTCTTCCTCCTATTCTTGTTTCTAGGTAGCAAGAACTGGCCGTGTTGCATTAATACGCGAATCTGGAGTGGATTCCAAATATCTTCGTAGCCTCTCTCTCACGCTGCAGTAAGAGTCGTCAATTTTTGAAGCCTATTTAAAAATGGAGCATATTTATGTAACATACTTGTTTAATAACTCTTTAGCTGAGAAATCCTGTCCAAAACTTCATTATTATTATAATTTATAGGATTAGGCATTATCCCGTGGAAAAAAACTGGGTGAAGATATCTTAATCTATGTTCATTAAGGAGTTGATTGGTTTGATTTTGAATTTGGGTTTATATATGTACTAATCCTATAAAGCTGTTAGCTAATGGAAATCCTTATAGTTTAAGGGAAGGTCGGAAGGAAGCCCATTAAAATAAAGTCTATAATCATATTTTTCATTTCTTATTATGACTTTGTTGATCATTTTTACATTGCAATGATGTGAATGCCAACATATGTGGGTCGTGTGTTGTTCACTACATTTATTGGTTTTTGTTTGTTGACATCACTTTGTAGCAGAATATCCTCATTCTCACTCATGGATCTTGCATGTTAGTCTAATTTTAATCATGATCGTCATTGGCTTTAATGGCATTTGTTCATGTCCAAATCTTATTTGTTTACAAGATCTCATATGCCAATTAGTCTACTTGCTACTTGGGTCTGTCATTGTAGTTAGATTGGTTTAACGTGGGTTGCTTCATTTTCATCATTTTGTTTGAGTAAACATGTGATGAGCGTGACATTGATTCATTAGCATTTTATGTGGATTCAAATGTGTGAAGCCTCATTTGCAGGAAATCTTCTCTCATGCAATTTTTTTTTTATCGAAGCATTGTTTCATGAAAGAAACTATGTAAAGTGAGTCTAAATCATTAAGATGATTTAGATGAGTTTGCTCTCGATTTAAATCAGACTTTATTTAGTACATATCGTTGGATCAAATATTTACATATATTTTGAATATTATATAGAATTAATGTATTTATATATTGTACATCAAAAAATTGTATGCACTGATCATAAAGATCAAACAATCTAGAAGAGTGGGATGGAAGTAGGCCAACTATCACGAGATCGTGAGACCAACCTGACCGAAACAAGTAAAGTAATACGACCCAAACCAACTAAGAAAAAATTGACTGGCCTGCAATACAAAGAAGACGACCACATGATTCAAGCACGAGCCATTTAGTTGGAAATGAGATGAGAAATCATCTTAGCCATCCATTAAGGTAAATTGGCTCGATGTGATAGCATATACCCCAATAGAGTCGATCCAAAGGTAGATCAAGTACCACAAAGGAACTTCAACCATCCTAAGGAAAAGCCCAAAGACTCCTCACTACGGATAAATATAGTCAACCAAATCAGTCCAAGCTTCGCCAATGAGTCGACCTCGTTGAACTAGAAACGAAAATCCCACACTTATAAAATATCAAATATACCTTAGTACTGACCCCCTTCCAAACGGTGTAAAAATATAATATCACAGTTGTACTTTCTTCTCTACAAATTGGGAAAATATTTTATTAAGAATAGACACTATTGAATAGTATTCAGTATTGTTCATCTTTGTCTCTCCCTTTTTCTCTTTATTTGTGCTCTATGTTTTGGTGATTCACAAACAATCCCATATTCAACATTCTAGAAAGTGCAGTGAGCATAGATCATGCCACCAATAAGAAGAGAAATCATGCAAAAAGAATGATCTCATTATAAGAAAACTTATGATAACATAGAGTAAAATTAGAGAATTTGTGGTCCAACAGAACTAGGATATAAAGGAGTAGGATAGAAATGATCAAAGGTGTGTTGAATCAAGAGTAGGATCATCAACCCTAATAGAATGTTCCATCACCGAATGATAGAAGAGTCCCTCGTCCTGGAAGAAGGGGGAGGGAGGCGACAACTCAATATCTTGAGTGTTGGGTCGGCTGAAATTGGGTCGAGCATACTAACATGTTGCACCAGCTAAAGAATGTGTTCACTTGGTAGATCTGCGATGTTGAGTCATTGGAATTGTTCAAGTTTCTAACATTTACATCTTACTAGAGATGGATGAACCCGACCGATCACATCACATCCTTCAAGTTGATCGTATGTCTGCATAAGATCAACGACGCACTAAAATGTTGTCTCTTCTTTAACTTGCTAAGGGACTCGACCATGCGGTTTAATAAACTACCGTTATGAGTGATCCCTACATTTGCAGACTTTAAGTGAATGTTGGGAACACAATTTACAAGTGTTTAGAAACCCCAGAAGAGTGCACAGACTCTTCTGTAGCTTTGCTAGGGACATAGTGATACACTGCACATGTTCATCACTCTTTTATAGAAGAAAATGTTAGTGAATTGGGATTTGAAACCCACAGTTGCTCATACAACTCTCTCATAAGAATTCAATGAAGGACATTTTAATCATGCATTGTGATTGCAACAACCATACATCGATAAAAGAGTATAACTCTCCCCCTCCAAACAACCCCCTCCCCTCCCCCATGCTTTAGTTATAACTAACCAACAAGTTGTTATCCACCAAAGAGATCTATCATAGAAAGGGTGGAAACCAAGGCACAACGTTTGCCCTCCTGCTTGAGCTCACTTCGAGGATTTACGAAGACACTTAGATAATTGGGCGAGTAGCATAACCCGTTATCAGCAGAATAGAGTCTAACATCCTAAATGGAGACCAAATTGATATGAGGAGTGATCACCACCCACTTACGTACGAGCTACCCAAGAAGACTCATCTAAGAGTATTAATGGCCTAGATAGCAAAGGTCATAACAAATAAAGATTATTTCAAGAAGGCAACCTCAGCGTAAGCCTAAGAGTATCTCTGGGACTCGAAGAAGTATTGCATGAACCATCAAGGCCACAATACTGACACTGAAGAGTGGCAGCACCTCTAGAAGTCTCATAAAGAATTTGATCGAAGTCAAGAAGTTGAAAGAGTTTGTAGTGTGTGAAGCAACCACCCAGTGACAGGGAAAAACTCTTGTTGAAGAAATTGCAAACGAGTCTAATACGCATAACAAACACAGTTCTTGCGATCTTAGGGGGGCGGGGAGGGTGCCAAGGAAGATGGTGAGAGTCATCCAACAGAGACAACTAGAAGAGGTCTTAAATGGGTGAATTATGTGTAGCCGCCCTAGCGCCTCGACACAGATCACATCCTCCCATCCCTTTTACCACCAGAAACCTACCACCGAAGTGCAACCCTTACGATGTTATTATCATCACTGCTCTCTAATTACCTGATTGGAAGCACTTCAAATTGGTATTTGATAAGATGAGTTTGAGCACCACCCACATTTCAGCCATGCACAGACCATTCTATGAGTCCTTTGGAGAAAGAATTGAAGCTTTGGGAACCCTTTCCTACCAGTCACCTGGGGAGAAGGTAAGTAGAAATTCACCATCATGGCAGATTTTCTCTTGATCTATTCTCTACCCACCTATAACATTATCTTTGATTGCATGTTGCTCAATTCTTTTCGAGCCATCACTCCATGTACCATGTATTTATTAAGTTTCAGGGTGTTGAGGAGGTGATCACTATCCAAGACAACCTAAAGCGATCCCGCACTTATTATCTCCATGCGCTTGGAAATGTTCATTATGAGTCTCTAGATCTTGACATGCGTCAATGGAAAAGCCTCGAGACCACCAAGTCCACCTAGAAGGTCCTTGTTGATGATGATGACAATGATAATTTTTTTCTTATTTAATGATGGCTTTTATGCATGTCATAAAGACGAACTAGTATGAACTCTCTAGAGTCATTGAGATGTCTCGCTTGTTCAGTTTTTGAGATGTCTGGGGTGTTGGTCAACATTATATATTGTCTGCTAAACACCAATCCAAAAATCCAACTGTTGAAGCAATAGATGACGTCAAGTCGCGTTTTCAAGTTGGTTACATCCAAGAAGTCCAATACTTGAGATTGGTTTCTAATGTGGTCTGGTTCATAAGGCAAACCATAGATGACGTGTGTCAATTTCAAAAACCTAAACATCACCTGACTGAAAGGAAGATACCACTTGCCAAGGATCGATGCACTCATAAAAGTGACGGTTAGCCATTTAGTGATGAGCTTCCTCGATGCCTTCTTTGGCCACCGTCAAATAAAGATGTACCCGTCCGACACAGAGAATACAACAGTCATCGCCAATGAGGGAGTTTATTGTTATAATATAATTCCATTCACACTTAAAAATATTAGGGCGACATATAAACATCTAATGGAGGTAATATGTGAAAAATTAAAAAATATTGAGGTGTATGTGGATGATGTGCTATTAAAATGTAGAACACCTGAGCAACACGTCATGGACATAAAAAACCTTTCAAACATTAAAAAGATTAACATAAAGCTTAATCCACTAAAATACACATTCGACACAACAATAATGAAGTTTTTGGGTTATATTATGACCTCTGAAGGAATTAACACCAATCAAAAAAAAAAATTTAAGCGTTGCTTAACATGTCTTCCCTGTAGAACAATATGAAAGTCCAAAAAATGACCAAATGAATAACAAGGCTAAGTTGTTTCATCTCAAAGTCGGATGACAAGTGTGTCACTTTCTTCAAAATCTTACGAAGAGCAATGATCTTCAGTTGTTCAGATGAGTACAAGCATGAATTTAAGAAATTGAAGAACTCCCTAGCATCACCGTCGCTCCTCTAAACCCCAAAGTTGAATGTAGAACTCTCTTTGTACTTGGGAGTCAATCCGAGACTATCAGCTCAATTTAGTACAAGAAGAGTAAGGGAAGCAGTTCCTGATCCACTATGTCGGTCAAGTCCTCTGGGAGCCAAGCTTAGGTATCCAATTATGAAAAAAATTTAACTATATCCTTTATTACTTTTGCGAGCAGGCACTGTCCATACTTACAAATACATCTGAATATAATTATCACTGAACACCTGCTCAAGTTAGTCCTCACTAGACCAGAATGCTCTAATTAGATTCTTAAATGGTTAGTAGAACTCAACAACTTTAATCACTCCTACATACCCCAAATCTCCATCAAGGCTTAAGTTATGGTCGACTTACTAACCGACTTCTTGAGTCGAGCGAGCTCGACAAAGAAACGGCGACCGACAACCATACTTGGGCCCTGCATATCTAAGGGACATCTGGTCACACCGTTGTAGGGCTCCATCTTGCTCTAACAAATCTGATCGAGGATCATTTGTACATCTTCATATCAATAAGATTCAAGGCCACTAAAAATCAAGTCGAGTACAAGGTTTTAATAGACATGCTACAGTTCGCTTACAAGATGGGTGTGTGGCACCTTCTGGTGAAATCTTACTCACAATTAATGATCAATCAAGTAAACGGGCATTTTAGAGATGGAGATGAGATGATAGTTAACTAACTCAATAATGTTAAAATAGAAGAGGAAATATGAAGACTATAAAGTTGAACACACTCTAGAGCAGATAATTAAGTGATCAACCTCCTATCCAAGTGCATTGGTCTAGAGGAATGAACCCCTCAGAGAATTAAGTAACCAACCATCAAAAAATCCAAAATAATGGAGATAGAAGTCAAGAAAATAAGAAGCTAGGTAGACTCATATATCTTTCTCTTAAAGGCTAAAAAAATCACCAAGGAGGTAACCAACCTGAAGTGCTTCAAGATCAAACCCTCCTAGTATTTGTTGATCAAGGAAAAAATTTTATAAAGTTCAAGTACGTTGTTATATTTAAGATGCATTAAGGAGAATGAAACAAAATAAATATTGAGAGAAATACATTTCGACAAATGCATGAACCTATTTGAAGGTGACATATTGCATTACATTATACAATGACAAGGCTATTCTGGCTGACCCTCCATGAGGTTGTCGAGAAATTTGCAAGAAGCTGCGATTAGTGATAGAAATTCATACAGATGCAGCACCAACCATCTATAAACTTTAGTCAATCTTCATCCCTTGGTTGTTCATCGTCTAGGGACTAGATATCCTTGTACCATTTTTTCTGCCATGTGATCAACAAAAGTTCTAAATGGGTTGAGGCAAAAGCGTTGACTCAAATCAAATTGAGGCTATTTCTAACTTCATTTGGTCAGATCTAATATGTCGGTATTGTATTGCACTTATTATCATCACAGATAATGGGACACAATTTGTCGACTAATAAGTGAAGGAATTCTACCAAAGCCAGGGGATTGACATAAAATTTGCATTCGTTCATCATCACAGACAAAAGGACAAGCTAAAGCTGCAAATAAGATCATATTTAATCTATTGATAAAGAAGCTCGAGGGAGCCAAAGAAAGCTATGTTGAAGTTTAATCTTCAATTTCATAGGCGATTCATACGACTCCATCTATTGTGACCAGATAAACCTCATTCATGTCGTACAGAATAGAGGTAATGTTACCGGTTGAATATAACCTTCACATGAAAATGGTAAAAACCACCTTCCACGTATGATGAGACACATATGACCAAGTGACAAGAAACAAATAATGTAGTAGAACTCACACTCGACCTAGCGGAAGAGAAGTGAGCTGACACAATCCTCAAACAAGAAGAAGCAAAAAAAGAATGGCTCTGTATCACGACAAGAATGTTAGAGAAAATACATTTGTTATCGGGGAGCTCATGCTAAAGAAAGTTAACCCCAACAACACACAAGCAAGTGCTACGTAAGCTTGATCAGACATGGGCTTGACCATTCATCACCAACAAAAGATTAACTCTCGAAGCTCGGAAGCTAAAGAAATAAATGAGGAAGGAGGCACCCCGTACGTGGAGTGGAGATGGTCTAAAAATGTTTTACCATAAGTTGTGCAACTGTAACAAAAAAAAATGAATATTAATCTTATAGTTCTTATTTTAACTTGTTAGATTTGCTTAATATCTATTTAAGTTTTTTTTTGAATAATGTGTGATCTCAGGCCTGACCACACTTGGGAAACTCAATTATGTTTCACACAAGAAACAATTGAATATGATCGAGTCAATACTTGAGAAACACAGTTATGGCTCACGTAGGAAGTAGTTAATCCAATCGAGTAGATACTTGGGAAGCTTGGTCAAGGTTTACAAAAGGTCATCAAACCCAACCAACACACAAAAAATATGAGCCAACCTACCAATGGTATTTTTATCTGAGCTATTGAATTAATTCGACAATGCAATCAGACATCTGATCAGGAAACTATTTGATTTTCAACACCCATGTATCATAAAATTCCCATGTTTCTTTTTTCGGAACATGGGTCAAGCTCTGGTGGCCATTCCCTACTCACTCACGACAAGATCCATGGTGGGTAGAGCATGAATCACCCCAGTAGTAAGTTTAGAAGGTTACTCTCACGAAGACCACGATAAGATCTAATTAATATATCTAACATAAGGTACAACCCATCTAAGACAACAACTTAATACATGAGTACTGTAAGACTTGGGTCTGGTGATAGCATATTAAATGAGTCATGAAATCCATAATCACACTTATCTATTCAAAGTCAATGACATTCTTCAATTAACTAGCATTTCAGTTTGTCAGACAAGTCAGTTTCACAGTCAAGTCATTAATTGTCTAATCAAGATTCATTACAATTTAACATACACTTCTTGCCACAATTATCACACGGCTCAGGGGTGTGTGTGTGTGTGTGTGAGGAAATTATAATGCACAATTGAACAAAAAATTCCATTTCTCATTCATGATAAAAAAAAAAGTAGTTTACAAATATTCTGACGATTTGTTCTTACATGTTTTTATGAGAAAAGGAAAAGAAGCTATGTAAATTACTTCAGATTCGGGAAAAGATTATGCATTTGATGACCCACCGTCATCTTGATCACTTACGTCCTCCTGTTCCTTAGGTTTTGAGTTTGTTATCAATTTGGAGAATTTCTCTAGATTAGTCCATTTACAACAAAACTAGTTGGCCTTCACCAAATGGCCAACATCGTAAGAAACCCCTTCCTTGAACTTCTCTGCAGAAAGGGCCTCAGAGGAAAGCTCAATCAGGAACTCATTATGTGCCTTCATCACCACCATCTGTTCTTGTTAAACTCGGTTCTCTTCCTAAACAAAGGAAAGTAGCTCCAACCACTTGAGCCTCTCTACCTTCGATTCCTTCAGTTTCTTCTCTATCTCAGCTAGCTTTTGCTCAAGCTCCAACTGGTCCCGGTGAACCTGGTGGAGGATGGTTGACTGTGTAAGAGATGTCTATCATGCCATCAAATGGTACATATTGATCATTTAACACATGTTGGTCGAGCTCTCTCTTAGCAGAGCTTCGTCGAAGCTTTGAGACTATATTATGTCTGCTATAGTGAAGGGGTAGTAAGCTACAGATGGAGAGTCAGAATTCCAATCTTTATGGAGGTTTTTCAGAGCAAATATACCTCCCTGATTGGTGTTCACCTTTGTATCCTCAGCTTACATAGAGATCCACTAGAATGCAGACCCTTTATGCTTCTTCCCAAACATTTAGCTTAAGTTGTTCACCAATTGCTTCCCCTTCCAATGATGCTCCTTTGAAGAATGAGCTGGCTCGGGCTAACCCAGCTTGACAAGGAATTTCAATGACGGTTTCGTAGAACAACCCGTATGATGCTCTTGTGGTTTCCTTGCAGGAGATCTGATTAAGTCACCAGGAGTAGGGAAGCTAGTCTTATCCCTCATGGACAACGTCAGGAATGTTGGAGTGGCTGACCCAGGGCTATCGGGCTCTATTTAATGCCTTTCCACTAAGACCTCCCCCTCGCGATGGCTAGACTCTTCGTGGCTTGTCATCCTCTTAGTGTCTGATTGTTATGCACTTCAAAAACTTACAATTGAGAGAGAGCTTTTAGCTTTACCCAAAAATGTTTGTCTCTTGATGAGGATTAGCTCATATGTCTTAACTCTTTGAAAAATAATGTTTGAAGGAGAAATAGACTAAAGGTGAATCATACCGTCAAACTTTAGGCCTCCCAGCCCAAACCACCTTGGGTACTTGTTGTTTCACCACTTCGACAACAATTGAGTGAGCCTTCTTCTTGGCTACATGAGTGACCACCACCACCTCCATCTCGACCTTGCAAGCATTAAAGTTCCTTCCAATCAGCCTCAATTATTTACTTAAGGATGCCCAACCACAGCACCTAGTTGACAAGCACTGTCTTGAGGTATTGGTAAACCTATGCTTTTATTTTTTTTGGTCTCGATGGCTTCCAGCAAAACCCGCACCAAAGCCTTCAATTTCACATTTCAAGGGGGATTGTTTGGATGAGCCGCCACCCCCCTCACCTCGTGGAGGAACCCATACAAAATCATTATTTCAAATCCTTCACATTGTTTTCCAACCCTAGCAATTAAATCTTCAAACTTAGGAGAACTTGAAATTCATCTGGTTTGACTCAAAACGTGAACAAGTAGATGAGAAACTTAATGGACCACATAATCCCCCACTACTGGTAGAACATAATGAAGGTCAAGATGGTTGCAATGAAGTTGGGTTTTATTTGAACATGGATGACTCCGTAGTAACAAAGATGGATCATAGAGAAGTACTGAGAAAAAAATCAGAGATCAAACCAAAACTTATCCTTGTAGAACAGAAGATCAATGCCATTTAGCAAGGTCGTCCGAACCGTCGCCAATGACCCGAAGCTTGATGGAGGAATCAAAGACATGACTTCTACAGCGAGTCAACCTAAGCTTGAGTCATCCAAGACTGGTAGTTCAAGGCGACCAATCCAAAATCTTAAGGAGAATACTAGGGAACCACTAAGTTGAACGCATGAATAGAAGTCATTAGAGTGAAATAAAGGAAAAGAGCTGAGGTAGTGTTATATATATATATATATATATATATATATATATATATATATATATATATATATATATATATATATATATATATATATATATATATATAT
>NEWO01000450.1:7855-19125 GCA_003013225.1 Phalaenopsis aphrodite | reverse complement strand
GCTCATATGATTGATATTTTGGATATTGAGGGAAATCTACAATCTGGTCACCTCTCATGAGGTTTTCCATACATGAGTGGAATTTTTCCTCATAATCACTATGTCTCCTCATATGTCCATTTATATGTTCTGCAACATTTTATAAACTTAATATCTTATCAGAGGTATAGTTGACGTTGTCCAATATCCTCTGCAATAATTGTGATTGAGAATCAGATCTAGAAGTGTGACCTTGTGATGTCAAAGCACGTGAAGTAGAAGCTCGAGATGTAGCGGCACCTGAACTGCTAAAAAATCCACCTCTCTAGCCAAAGATTGAATGATGTGAATAAGACTTTACATTTACACTAGTAATGGGCTTGAGTGGATGCAGTATCTCCTCCTAGCTATTAAATCTAACTCTAGTCTGCTCGCATAATGAAAATATCAAAGATGCAAATCCTGAACCTGCAGTAGTAGCAGCGACGGTAGAACTGGTGATAACATCATAAATTAGAGTTGCAATGTCGATGGGCTTCAAATGTTGAATACAATAGTTTAGTCTGTGCTTAAGTGCGGGTCTTGGCGCTTAGGCGCTAGTGCACAAATTTTTACATTTTTCCAGTTTTAAGTAACATGCATTTCTAGCCTAAGTCATCACTCCTAAATGGTCTTATAAATCTTTAATAACTATTTTCTTCCCTTTCAACTCTCCTCTTCCTTCAGATTCACCAACCTTAACTAATTCGATTCAATACACAATAACACAAAATTTCACACAAACAAACAATTATATTAATTCACAAACAATTACAAATATTTTCAATACATAGATTATCAATCTAAAGAGTCTTGGATGAGATAGTTTCTAACAAAAACACTAAACAATCATAACATTAAAAAGACACTAAACAAACTTAACACAATTACACAAACACTAAACACACAAACATTAAAAAAGAACTTAATTCCACCTCCATCCGGTGGAATGAATCCTGACCTATCATTAGTCTCTCCATCGGCATTTATAATGTAAATCCGATAAATCGGACGGTAGTTAATAACTCTGGTTGAGTCTTCTTCAATCCATTTTTTTTCAAATACATATCCTTGTCTGCTTCTTCCACAAAACTAGTATGGCTAATTTGCATCTTAAGTTGTCATCTCAAATGCTTCAGATGTTAGTTAACTTCTATCAACTTTGCTTTAATTGAAGCCATGTTAGCCTCATTTTTAGTGATTTTCTCTTTTTTCCTTTGATACTAACGACTAGAAAAATGTTGTATAACTCTTGCACACTCTTAATAATGAATTTATTCCTCGTAGATTCCTCCTTTTTCTTCAAATCACTCTCTGAAGATGACATCTTTCCAAGAACTCTCGCTCTCCACTTAGAATTTTGGGTTAAATTGAAGTGTGGTGAGACTTCTCCTCATACCCTTCTATTTATAGACTCTAGATTACGCCTAAAACCTCCAGACACGTTCTCAGACCATGTTCCCCACATTTAAACCCATTAAATCAAGTTTTAAACTTCTAGAAATGTCATTTAGCATAGTTAGTTAATGGTCGCGCTTAAGCGCTAGTGCTTAATTTAGCACATGTCAGCTTAATGTCCAAAAACTTATTCTAATATGTTTAAGTCATCTTTGAAGGTATTAGAATCATTAATAAATCATTATATATTCAATATACTACCAAAATTTTTTAAATCAACACAAAAACATAACATTCAAAACAAACACACTGAGAACTATGGGTTGTCTTCCATAAAGTGCTTGGTTTAACGTTGTCAGCCCGATGTAACTAATACACCTAAAATATATAATATTTTTAGACACATTTTTATACCTATTTTTGAGAAATTGTGCTTTAATGGAATGTATTTGTGTGTTTTTCATTCAGGTGCAAGTAAAAAAGTGCAAAATGCTAAAAGGGGTGAAAAAGGATCAAATTTAGAGCAGAAATTTTAAAATGGTGCAAAAGTGTTTTAGCACCTAAGCACCGGTGAAACATAGCAGCGCCTAAGCGCCAGAGGCCCCGCGCTTAAGTGCTAGAGGTAGTTATGTGACAGTTTACTTCATTTTGTTGAATTTTGAAGGGACATTTGAGGCACCTATTGGCCAAATTGGGTGGTTATGTTGACTAGAAATGAAAATATGGTTAGAAGACTTATGAAAGGAAACATCCTTTGGATAATACATCGAATTATGACACATTTTGAAGAGTTATCAAGGCACCTCTTAAAGATTTATAAAAGAAGGAAGTTGAGACTTTTTGTAGTGTGCTTGAAAGTTCTGAAAAATGCTGGAAAGGGGGAGTTTTGAGAGATAATTTTGGAGAGATTTTCAAGCACCACAAATTTAATTTATCCTTCTTTATTTAGATTTATTTAGAAAGTGAGAGTGTTGTAAAAGAGAAGAGATTCAAAGGAACTTCAAGAATGTGGTGGAGGATTTGAGATAAGTTTCAATCTTTTATTTTTAAACTACTTTTGGTTTTAATCAAGAATTCTTGGTTGTTTGCAATGATTTCTATTTTTAAACTAAAATGTGGTTTTGTTTTCTTCATGGATTTTGAGTAGTTTTCTTTATTTTTCTCCTTAAAATGATAAGTAATTAAAGTGTTGGATGGAAGTTGTGTAGAGTATTGATCTTTAATGTTGGAAGAAGTTGTGATGATTTAAATTTATGTACTTAATTTAATTCTTGATTTGACCCATCCATATGTTAAAATTTATCATGAGAACATGTAAGGACGAGGCTGGTATTATCTCAGTCAACAATTAGAAAGAATCACATGAGGTTGTATGAATGGGAACGTAATTCATATGATTTAGTGCAAATAAATAGGGAATTAATCTTTGAAGGGTGCAGAATTAGAGGACTTTTAAGTGATAGGTTAAAGCCCCCAACTTGGTTTATTATTTTAGGTTCTGATACGAGATGTTAGCCCCCAAGTGGAGGGAATCGAGGAAACTCTACAGTGAGAGCTGGTGTCTTCCCTGCCTAGCCGGTTTTTAGAACTATTCAAATTTTAAATTAGCCAATATTTTTTATAGCATCTCTAGTAAGGATAAAGAATATTATTGCTCATATTTGGCACAACACAATTCACATACTTCCACAATAGAATTTCTATATTTATTACTGACTCGTGATGAGGAGAAAGATATTTTTATATGAAGTGCTTTTCTTTTACATAAACTCAAGTTTTCTTTAGAAGTTTTATTGTTTTTGTCAAAATATCAAAAATACCAAAAAAATTTGAATTTTACCTACTGTGAAAATATCTATAGTTTAAATAATTATCTTTTTTTAAAATTGAAGGTTTGTTGATAAATAGTGCATATTGCTTATTTTCCCTATGGTTTCGATATTCAGGTCTTAATCAAAAAGTCATATATTACTTGATAACGATACGTATAATTGTGTAGTATCCCAATATATATATTAAAAAGTTAAATTTTTATTTTATTCAGGATCAAGTTTTTGGTTCTGTTGTAAAGTAAAGAAATATAAGTGAAAATTATAATTAAAGTCATTATTATATTGTTGCATAAAACAGTCTGAATCAGTAACCAGTGTTTATCTTCCTCTATATCTAGCATAATCAAATCAATAAGAAAGATAAATTGATCCACTTTCATTAAGACATCTTCTATAACTCATTTTGGATATGTTATTGAACGATCTGCTAACTGCAGAGTTAGAGTAGTAGAGAATATTTCTCCTAATCTCAATTATTTAAATATTGATAATGACATAATGTTAATGCTTGCACCTATATCACATAAAGTTTTTCCATAAAATATGTCTCCTATTGCACATGGAATTGCAAAGCTACCAAGATCTTTAAGCTTTTCAGAAAACTTTTTCTGAATTATAGCACTGCACTCTTCACTAAGTGCAACAGTCTCATTATCTTCAAACTTCATTTTTGTGTTAAGAATATCCTTCATAAACTTCACATAGCTTGGCATTTGTTCTAAGGCTTCAGCAAATGGAATACTAATTATAAGCTTCTTAAAGATTTCCAAAAAATTTGAAAATATTTATCCAACTTTTGTTGACGGAGCCTCTGAGAAAGTGGAAGTGGTGGTTTTTCCAAGACAACTTTACGTGGAGAAATAGAGCTCTCTGAACCTTTCGGAGTGTCCTCTTCATGCTCTTCAATTTCTTTTCTCTCTACTTCAGTCTCTTTTTGAACTCTAACTTCCAATTCTCTTCTGCTTCTAAGTTGCACAGCTTTTACTTGCTCTTTATTCTGGTCTTTTGGATTTACTTCAGTATTACTAGAAAGTGTTCCTTAGGATCTATTACTTAATGAATTTGCTATTTATCCCAATTAATACTCAATATTTCTAATTGTAGCTCCTTGATTTTGTAACTAATTTCTCATTTGTGACACCACTTATTCTATAGACAACTTTTTCTCTTTGAATTGTTGATTACTATTAAAACCTGGAGGATAAGTATGTCTATAATTAGTATTCCCTTGATTTCCAATTTCCCAATGGGTTTACTTGGTTGTTCCTCCATTGTTGATTATTACCTTCTGAAGTATTGTTCTAGTTAAACTTGGGATGGTTCTTCCAACCTGGGTTATATAGTTTGAATGTGGGTTATTCTGCTTGTTGTTTATGAAATTCAAAGTTTCTAATGATACTTGAGAATCTACCATTTGGACTAATGAATTCTCTTCAATCATTGCAATTTGTTGAGAAAAATTCATTTTAAATTGGTCTAACTTCCTTGAAATTGCAGCAACTTGATTTGCTAACATTATAAAAGCATCAAATTCATGAATATTAGCTACTTTCTTAGGATTTACCTTTTCATAAGGTCATTAAAAATTATTAGTAGTCATCTGTTCAATTAAAGTATAAGCGTCATGAAATGGTTTTGACATCAATGAACCACCACCAGCGGCATCGATAATAGATCTAAGAGATCCAGCGAATACATTGTAAAAGGTTTGAATTTTTAACCAATATGGTATAGCATGGTGTGGACACTTTCTCAGTTTTTCTTTAAATCGTGTCCATGCTTAATAAATAGATTCCCCTCAAACTGAAAAAAAGATATAATATCATTTCTAATCTTTTCAGTTTTTTTATGATGGAAAATACTTAGCAAGGAATTTTTGCGCTAAAGCACCCAAGTTCTGATAGATCCAGGTGCTAACGAATGTAACTATTTCTTAGCCTTATCTCTCAGTGAGAAAGGAAAAAATAATTAAGTCTTATAGCATCATCTGATATACCATCAGATTTAAATGTAGCATACAATTCTAGAAAATTGGCGAGATATAAATTTAGATCTTCAGTTGGTGCTCCCCCAAACTGATTATTTGATATCATTTGAATAATAGCTCTTTTAAGTTCAAAAAAATTAGCCACTGCAGCAAGGTTTTGAATACTACAATGAAGTTCATCCACCGTAGGGTTTGCATAATCTCTGAAAGGTCTAAACTCTTCAACATTTTGATTATTTTGATATGTCATTTCTTAAAATTTTTTATTTTTTCAGTATTTTTTAATTTTTCTAAAAGTTCTTTCTAATTCAGAATCATAAGGCACTAATCCTGTGGAACCTGAACTATGCATACATTACTATAAAACATATAAAAATAAAAGTACACAAACAAAAACTTTATATAAAGAAAACACTACAAAATACCTATAATAATCTAAGAAGTTTAAATAAGACTTTATAAAAATAGAAATTTGTTTTCTAAAAATTTCTTTTAAAAATTTTGCAATGTTTGTTAATCTTTTCCACGGTGACGGCGTTAAAATTTTGATCCAAATTGTTCGGTTATATATGTTAAAGCGATGTATATGATTATATGCTTAATTTACTTAATAATAATTCTTACTTTGCAACAAAGCCAAAAACTTGATCCCAAGCAAAAGCTAGGTAAATTCTTAACTTTAAAGCAAATAAGAATATAATTATAATATTTAAATATGGTATACTGTGCAAGTATACGTATCATTATCAAGTAATAAAAGCTTTTTGATTAAGCTCCGAATATCAAACCCATAGGGAAAACTACAACATGCAACTTATAAAATTAAAGAAATTAGATAGCAAAACTCTACTTAGCAAAATATTCCTACTTAAACTAAAGATGCTATAATAGGAATGAAAGTTCAATTTTTTTTGTAATTTTTTTATAATTAAAAATAAAGTAAGCAACTAGCTTAACTAAATATCTGCAAGATGAAGACAATATTAACAAAATATTTTTTTTCTTATCATGAATCAGTAATAAGTATAGAAATTTTTTTTGTGGAAGTATTTTAATTGTGTTATGCCAAATAGGAGCAATAATATTCTTTAACCTTACTAGAGATGCTATAAAGAATATTGATTAATTTATAGTTTGAATAGTCATGAAAACGGGGTAGGTATGGAAGATACTAGCTCTCACTCTAGAGTTCCCTCTTCTCCTTCCACCTGGGGGCTAACATCTCATATCAAAACTTAAAACTATAAATCAAATTGGGGGCTTTAGCCTATCACTCTAAAGTCTTCTAATTTTACACCCTTCAATGAATATTTCCCTATTTTATTTACACTCAACCCCATGAACTACATTCTCATCCATGAAATCAAATGTGATTCTTACCCTTTGTTGACTGAGATAATACCATCGCAGATCTTACATGTTCTCACAACAAGTATTAACATCTTAATTGGTGCAATTAAGAAGTAAAGGAAGTACAAGGGTTAAAATCATCACTTCTTACAATATTAAAAACTAATACTTCACACAACTTCCCTCTAATACTTAATCACTTATCATTTTAAGGAAAAAGATAAAGAAAACATCTTAGAATTCATGAAGAAAACCCAACCACACTTTAGTTTGAAAATAGAAATCATGCACACAAACAAGAAGTCTAAATTAAAACCAAATGTAGTCACAAAGATAAAAACTTATCTCAAATTCCTCTCCACCAAAATCTTGAAGTTTCTTTGAATCTCTTCCTTCACTTATAATACAAACTAAAACTTAAATTAAAAATAAAAGTGGGTGGCGGCGGCGGCGTATGTGGTGGTTGGCACTGGATTGGTCTTATGGATGATTGATGGATTTGTCCTCCTGATCTCTTCTCCAAGTCTTCTTTTATAAAAATTCAAGTGGTGTCTTGGTGTCTCTTGAAATTGTGTCACAATTCAATAAATCTTCTAGAAGTTGTCTCCTTTCAAAAGCCAATTGAATGAATTTTTGTGTCCATTAACTATTTCTCATGTTTTCACCAAGGGTTGCTTCAAACATCACTTCAAAAATTTGTCCAAATTCAATGAATCATGAAATAACTACTTCTGACGCTTAAGTGCGGGGTAACTAGCACTCAGGAGTGACTCTCTCTATTTAACTAGTGCATAAGCACCAAGCGCCTCATTTCAATTTTGCACATTCTTCATTTTTGCTCCAAATTTGATCCGTTTTCACTCCTTTCACTATTTTTCATCCATTTGATTGTACCTGAAAGAAAAACACACAAATAACTTTCATTAAAGCGCAGTATCTCCAAAATAAATATAAAAATGTATACATAAAGACTATATATTTTAGGTGTATCAGTGGTCCACACATCCAGATTTTCTCCACACCATCTCAGCAAATTGGAAGGATATCTCTCATCCCAAATTTCTTTTTAAGTTGTGGTTACTGTAGAAGAGAATCAGTAAAGTACTAAGGTTGTGGAATTGTGACACTTTTGGGAATGTCTACAAATTGGTAGAAAATGTTGAGTTGAATCTAACTCAATTACAGAATGCTAGCAATATAGATGAAGCTACTATATTTGCAACTAATCAGAGGGTCCTCACCACCACAGCTTGGCTTGAAAATTTTCTAAAATAGAAAGCTGTCATTAGTAAGTTCACTGAAGGGGATAAGAATACCAATTATTACAATGATTGTATCAAATATAAGAGGAAATGTAGTGTTATCCATAGCATTGTGAATTCTTAAGGGATCAAACTCCATGAAGATTTTGTTATTGCCAAGGATGTTGTGGAGTATTTATAGAACATCCTAAATTCATTCTCTGCTCAGAGACCCCAGTTGGATGCCTCTTTGTTTCAGGAGGAGCTTGATTATGTCTATACACTTAATCTGACTGATATTCCCACTGAAGAGCAAATCTGGGGAGCTCTTAATACCATTGACCTTAGTAAAATTGTTGGGCCTGATGTTTTTCTTCAGACTTTTATAAGAAGTGTTGGAATATAGTTAAACTTGATTTGATCAATGCAATTCAGGCTTTCTTTAGAGGACATACTCTTCCCAACTACTTCAGTGCCTCTAATATTGTTTTGATTCCCAAATCTATTGAAAGATCCCATTGGAAGCATTTCAGACCCATTTCACTTGCCATAGTATTTAGCAACCTCATTAGTAAAATCTTGGTGAATAGTTTGAAGCCTCATCTTTCCAAACTAATCAGGGCCAGTCAAGGTGCATTTATCAATGGAAGAAGCATTACTTATAATGTGTTATTGGCTCAAGAACTTGTGACTGAAATAGATAGGACTTGTAGGGGGAAATTTAATCAACAAGCTGGACGTTAGGAAAGCTTATGCCATCATCAATTGGGAATTCATTCTGGACACTCTAAAGGCCAGGGTTCCATTCCAATTTCTGTGAACTCATTTCCAGGTGGCTGCAAGGTAATGTTAATTCCATTTATTATTGGCAGGGCTCAAGGCTTCTTCACTACTAATAGGGGCCTCAAGCAAGGAGATCCACTATCACCCACTCTCTTTATTTTGGCTATGGATTATTTCTCCAGGCTTATTGACAATAAAATTCCTTCCACTTCCTCTAATTTATATTAGCATAAGTCTAATATGCCTATAAGCCACCACCTTTATTCAGATGACAACATACTATTTTTTAGGGCTACTAAATCAGCTGTTAAACAAGCTATGCTCTGCCTTGAGGCTTTCCAACAGTGCTTGGGCTTATAATTTAATACAACTAAATGCTCATTGATGTTTCGCTGCGAAATTAAGGAACATCTCAAACAATGGATACAACATGTTACTTGGTTTTCCACTGATTCCATTTCGTTCTACTACCTTGGAGTCCCCTCATTAAAGGAAATGTAAAATAGGTGCAGTTTGATGAGGACATAGCTAAGATAGATGCCCAGCTGAATTGTTGGACTAATTCCTTTCTTTCTAATGGAGACAAAATCACCTTACTGAAGAGCATCTTAACTACCTTTTTAATATATAGCTATTCTCACTATTCAATTGTGAACCAGAAAGTTATCCATGTCTACTTTTATTTTTAGTAATTGGACTAAGGATTATTCTTCCTTTTTAGTTAGTTTAATTTTCAGCATGTATTTATAAATTTTAATTTTTTTTCCAACTATATTTATCTGTATTGATTGTAAAATATTTAAAAATTAAGTTTTGGGAGAAAGAAAGATGAATTTCAAAATAAAACTGTGTTTGTCCTTAAAGAGACTACAAATAAATTTAATTTGAAAATTGATTTTTATTATGTGGAATTATCTTAAGAATACTAAAATTTTAATTAGAAATGGAATAGGAAAACTTAGTATAAACTTTAATGATTAAAAACAATAAAAACTTTAATGATTCAACTAAAGGATGAAACTAGAGTTAAGTTATTTAGTAGAAAACAGTTGGAAAATGATTTTACTATTTATGGTAGGAAAAATTGAATTTTTGAAAAATTAAGCTTTTTAGGAGAATACTTTTTGAAGAATTCAGACTCTATTAATTTTTTTAAAAAAAAAACTAATATTACATTTTAAGCTATGAATAAAGAATAAGTTTTTTACTTTAGAAAAGAGATAGTGAAATCCAAAATCATTAAAGTCTTATCCATATATAATAATCTACACCTAAAAAAAATTATGAAAAAGAAAAACAAAAGAAAAGTACAAGTATGGAAAAGGGAGGAGAATCTTGAGGATTAGGACCTAATTAAAATTTGATTTCACTTGAATCTTTCTAAAGAAGAAGACTTAGAAACAATCCTAAACTTAATTTATTTTCAAAAAACATTAGTAAATTCTTTTAAAAATAGAGTTCTTAATTATAAATTTTATATTTTTCTACGAATCCAAAGTTGGGAAAATTTTAATTATTTCTCAATTAGATAAAAAATTAGTATTCTTAAGTTTAATAATAAATCTTCTAATACTTTAGATATCAACTAATTTATTGGAACTTCTTCTAGGTTGGACTATAACATTTCTAGAACAAAATCTTAGGTCATCCTAAAGAAACCCACTAACATAAATCAACATATTTTAGCTTTTAAAAGTAGTAGTATTACTTGAGGACAAAAAAATGTTTAGGTTTGGGGGATTTTGATATGTCTGAAAATGTGTTAATTTTCTATATATATTTAATGTTTATTTTTAGTGATGTTGCACTTTAAAGGAAAATATTTTTCTATTTTTTATTACAGGTATAACAGGTTAAGCAATTGAAGAAAAAGGTGTGAAATCAGAGCAAAACAGGGTCAAATGGAGCAAAGGAGCACAAAGTGAATTGCGTCTAGGCGCCAGCTTTTGGCTTCTAAGCGTCAAACCCTGTACATAAAAACAGAAAGCCCAACGCCATAGTGTCAGGCAATCATCCTGCATTTCTATAAGACTGGAACCTAAGCGCCATGGTTGGGCGTCTAGGCGCTAGAATCATTTTTTTTAAATGCAATGTATTTGGACAAATTTTGAAGGAGCATCTGATGTGAATCTTAGGGATTTCAAGGTTTATCTTAAGGGGACTTAAAAGAGAGAAAAATATGGGGCCTGGTGTGTCTCTCGAGTGGGAAGTGTCATTTGAAGTTCTTAGTGACTATTGGCGCTTATGAAGAAGAGAAAATAGGAGGAATTGAGAGATTTTTTCATTTATTGTATTTATCTTTTTGAGATTAGAGAGGAGTGTAAGGGATTGTTATTTGCTGTGCAAGGAGGGTGTGAATCTTTTTTAAAGATAAGTCTTGTACCCTTTTGGTATTTGCTTTGAATTATTGCAACATAGTTTTATTATTTCAATGTTATTTGCAATGAAGATTCCATATGTTGTCTCCATGCTCAGTGAGTAGTTTTCCTTACTCTTTTTTCTTGTTATGAAGTGTGGCATGCATAAGAAAATTTATTTTATGAGAGAATAATTTTAATTTTTATTTGAAATGATAAGTAAAATCTTCCTTGTTTCATTGACATAACATGCTGGTCATAAGTTCTGTTAAAATCTATTGTAAGTTGAGACTAAGACTCAGAA
>NEWO01000449.1:549113-565433 GCA_003013225.1 Phalaenopsis aphrodite | reverse complement strand
ACATTTTCTTAGTTGTGGTATAATTAATTTGTGCTTCATTAAGAGTTCTACTAACATAGTAAATTACTTTGAAAATCTTATCATGTTTTTGTCCTAAAACAACTCCAATAACATAATCACTTACATCACACATTAATTCAAAATGCTTTTCCAAATATGGTGAAACAATAATTGGTGTAATGACTGATTTTCATTTTAATAGCTCAAAAGATTTTAAGCACTCCTCATCAAAATGAAAAAAAAATACATCTTTTTAAAGTAAATGACATAGAAGCTTAGCAATTTTTGCGAAGTCTTTAATATATCACCTGTAGAATCCATGATGACCTAAAAACTCTTAATTTCCCTCACGTTTGTTGTGCAAGGAGAATTAGCAATCACTTGATTTTTTTTAGGATCTACTTCCATTCTATTTTCTGATATGTGATAAATTAAAATAATTCCTCCTGCTACTATAAATTGACATTTTTCCCAATTAAGAACTAAATTTATTTCTTCATAGAAATGTTATAAACATGATTCATATGTAGTTTCAAACACTGAAAAATCATCCATATTAAATTCAATTCAATTTTCACTAAAATCGCTAAAAATAGCGGATACACCAAAATAATATGTTATTTTAAGTACATATTTTATGTTTATTTTTTGTGATATTGCACTTTAAAGAAGAGTATTTTCATGTTTTTGTTGTAGGTATATCATTTATAGGAATTTGGAAAATAAATGGCGAAAAGGAGGAAATTTGGAGCCGAAACAACTAATTTTAGGATTTTGGTGCATGATGCACCATTTGGCAGAGAACTGGAGCATGATGCGCCAGATCAGCGTATGATGTACCAGATCGGTGCATGATGCGCCAGAGATGACTTTTTTTGCAAATTAAGGCAGTTCGAGACAAATTTTGCCCTAATTTTCAAAGGGACACTTGTTCTACACACCTATTGGAGTAATTCAATGCATCTATACACTTTGAAAGGTTCTTTTATGAAGGTATATGTGTCCGAGATCAAATGACACATCTTTTGAATTCAAAAGAGTTGACTTTTTTAGGGAAATTTTGTGGGAAATTTGAGTTCTTTTGGAGGAAATTTTTGGGGGAATTTTGAATTTTTTTTCAAAAGGGGAAACTCAAAATTAAAGAGAGGACTTCATAGAGTATAGGAGATGAAAAAGGGAAAGAGATGAGAAAGGGAAAGAGAGGATAAAGGGAAAGAGACGAGAAAGGGAAAGAGAGAAAAGTTGGTGTGAGAGGCAAGAGGAGAGAAGATGAGATTTTCTTCTAGGGTTGTAAGAGGAGAGGGAAGGTGAGAGATTTCTTCTTCATTACACTTTTAAGAGAGAATTGAGTGAGAATCTAAAGAGAGAAAGTCTTGGAGAGAACTTTTAGGGATTTGCTTGGGAAGGATTATAAGATAAGTTGTACTTTTATTTATTTTATTTTGTAAACTTGTTTTTATATATCAAATCCGTGTTTTGTTGTATTCTTCTTATGAATTCTGAGTAGTCTTCTTTGTCCTTCTCCCTACTTTGAGATATGGTTTTGTGAAGAATTGATTTTCTTTTCTATGGTTTTAAATTTTAATAATATATGATGATTTGAACTTTGATCTTAATTTACTTTTTGTTCTGGCCAATTGAAATATTAAAACTTGTCGAGAGACATATATTCTGAAAAGGGATATGATTTCTATGGTATAGGGAGAATCACATTTGATTTCATGGGAGAGTATGTCATCCATGGGATTAGGTGCAAATAAATAAGGAAATATACTTTGTTGGATGAAGAATTGGATATTTTAAGGTGACAGATTAAAATTACTAATTTGGTCCAGTTGATTGGAAACTGATGCGAGATTGTTAGCCTTCATATGAGGGAGTAGTGGGAGCTCTGGAGTGGTAGTCGGTATCCTCCCAACCTAACCATGGAATTAGGGACTAGACTCTGGATTAATCAATGTTCTTTATAACAAACGGAAGAGAGTAAAGAATAGGATTTCTTTTATTTGGCATAAAATAATTTTTATATTTACTTTCAAATGATTTCAATTTCTTCACAATCCATATACTCATTGTAAAGGGGAATGATGTTTTCTTAAATTTAAACTTTCCGTCAAAACAAAAACTTTGTTTAATTTTCATAGTTTTACTTTTGAAAGTTAGTTCTTAGTTAATTAACTTTGTTTAGTTTTCATAATTTTACTTTTGAAAGTTAGTTCTTAGTTAATTAACTTTGTTTTTCACTTGCTTTTTTTTTACCTTTTGCTTTGGAGTTCATTTTTCAACTTTCCCCTTTTCTTTTTTTTTTTTTTTTTTTAATTTTTAATTTATTTTCAAAATTTTGTTTGAGGGTTTTTTTACTTTCTTTGTGGGTTGGTTTTTTAAACTTCCTTTGAGTTCTTTTTTTCTTTGGGGGTTCTTTTTCTTTTTTTTATTTTTACTTTGATTTTGTCGTTTTAAAAGGGTTTTTAAAGGTTAACTTTTTTTCTTAAACAGTATTTTTATTGGGATTATATTACATATTTATTATATCTCTACTATTTGTAATTTTGTAGTATTGCAAAGTATTTGTAATATTTACACACTAAATCTACCCGCCATTAAGTTTTTGGTGTCGTTGCTGGGGAAGTAATGGAAAGCATTAGTCAGTATTTTATTTTATTTTAAATATTAATAAAAGAAAGTGTATGTAGTTTTGTTTTGAACATTTTCTTATTTAAGAGTGTTTGCTTGTTTTTACTTACTTGCTTTGTTTGTTTATGCGTAGTGTATGATCTAAAAAATTAGTACCTTTCAATTCTGAATTAGAGAGAACTGTTATAAAAGTTCAAAAATAACCAAAAGAGAAAGATCATTTTAGCAAAATGGCTTGCAATTTAAACAATACTAAAATTGAAAATGAACATCATCATAGACCTTTAAGAGATTATGCTAATCTTACAGCAGATGAAATTCATTTGAGTATAAAAAACCTTGATGTAGCTGCCAATTCATTTGAGCTTAAACTCGCTATTATTGAAATGGTACAAAATAATCAGTTTAGAGGAAGACCAACTAAAGATCCAATTTACACCTTGCTAGTTTTCTAGAATTGTGTGCTGTATTTAAATATGATGGAGTGTCGAATGATGCTGTCAGGCTTAGACTTTTTCCTTTTTCACTAAGAGATAAAGTTAAGATGTGGTTAAACTCATTAGCACCTGGATCTATTAGAACATGAGGAGATTTATCACAAACATTCTTATCTAAATATTTCCCACCTTAAAAAACTACTAAGCTTAAAAATGATATCACATCTTTTTTTCAGTATGAAGAGTAATCAATTTATGAAGCCTGGGAAAAATTTAAAGATCTCCTTAGAAAGTGTCTACACCATGCATTTCTAGATTGGTTGATAATTCAAAATTTTTATAATTGGTTGTTGAATCTCTTTGATTGATAATTGTTGTTGTTGTGGAGGATCATTAATGTTAAAACCATTAGATGAAGCATATTCATTAATTGAAGAGATGACTACAAATAACTTTCAATTCTGAAAGGGTAAATCCAGTACTAGTCGCTAGTATTCATGATTTTGATGCAATATCTATGTTAGTTGCCCAAATAGTTGTTATATCAAAGAAGATAGATCAATGTGCAATGAATTATTCTTTGACATCACCTGTTCTTGAGGAAAACTCATTGGAAAAAGTGATAGAATCTCAATCTTCTTATGAGACTTTAAATGTAATGAACAATCATTTTAATAACCCTTATGCAAATTATTATATTCTGGATGGAAAAACCATCCAAACTTTAGTTAGAGTAATAATAACTATAATGTTGCCAATATGTGGTGTGGAAACAATACTGCTAACCCATTAGGAAACTCCAACAATCATGGGAATCAAGCTTATAAATCTTATTACCCTCTAGGATTTAATAATTTGTAGAGTAAGGAGAAAAATTTATCAAAGGAAGAATTAATATTGCAAATGGGTAGTCAATTAAAAAGTCAAGGAGCTGCAATCAGAAACATAGAAAATCAATTGGGATGTATTGCTACAACACTTAGCAATAGGCCTCCAGGAACATTGCTTAGTAATGTTGAAGTAAATCCCAAATATCAGAACAAAGAGCAAATTAAAGTTATTTAACTGATAAGTTGAAACAAAATTAGAAATTAGATTTCAACAAGAAGTTGAAGTTGAAAAGGATGAGGTGGAAAATGAAAAATCTGGTGAAGATTTTCATTTTGAAGCTGAAAGTCCTGTTAAACCAATGAAAATCACTATAGAAAGACCATCACCTCCATTTCCTCAAAGATTGAAGCAGAAACACATAGATAGTCAATTTTCAAAATTTTTTGAAATTTTGAGGAAATTAACGATAAACATTCCATTTGTTGAAGCTTTGGAACAAATGCCAAACTATGTGAAGTTCATGAATAATATACTTAATAAGGAAAGAAGTTTGTAAATAATGAAACTATTGCACTCTGCTATAAGTGTAGCACTATAATTCAGAAAAAGCTTATTGAAAAACTTAAAGATCCTGGAGGTTTTTCTATTCCTTGTGCTATTGGCGAACAATTTTATGGAAATACTGTATGTGATTTAGGAGCTAATATTAATCTTATATCATTATCAATATTTAGAAGGTTAAGCTTATGAGATATTTCATCTGGAACTATAACTCTTCAGTTAGTTGATCGTTCGATTACCTATTGATACACCTAAAATATATAGTATTTTAGACATATTTTTATACTTATGTTTGAGATATTACGCTTTAATGGAAGGTATTTTTGTGTTTTTCTTGCAGATATGGGTAAAAAGGGTGAAAATGCTTAAAGGAGTGAAAAATGATCAAATTTGGAGCAAAAAGTGAAAAATAGGCAATTGAGTTTTGGCGTCTAAGCGCTGGTTAAATAGATAAGGCCATGCATAAGAGCCAGAGGTCCCACGCTTAAGCTCCAATGGCAGTTATTGGACGAGAAAATTCGGTTTCTGTGAATTTTGAAGAGATTTTTGAGGCACCCGTTGGCTTAATAGGTGGTTACATGAAATGATGCATCTCTTCGGGAGATACATTAAATCTAGACATATTTTGAAGAGTTTCCAAGGCACCTCTTGGAAAACTATAAAAGAAAGATGAGAGGACTTTGAAGAGAGTCCTGGAAGTATTGGAAAGTTTTGAAAGTTCTCATTTGGGGAGTTAGTTCAGAGAGATTTTCAGGCACCACTTTTACTTTCATTTTATCCTTTTTATTATTTTATTTTGAGTGATTGTACAAAGAAGATATTCAAAGGAACTTCAAGAGTTTGGTGGGGAACTTGAGATAAGTTTTTATCTTTTCATTTTGAAACTTCTATGGTTTTAATTGAAACTTGTTATTGGTTTGACAATGATTTCTACTTTAAAACTAAAGTGTATTTTTATTTTCTCCATGGATTCTGAGTAGTTTTTTTTTATCTTTCTTTTTAAAGTGATCACTAATTAAGTTTTGGATGGAAATTGTGGAGAGTATTCATCTTTAATGTTGGAAGAAGTTGTGATGATTTAAATCCATGCATTTCATTTACTTCTTGATTTGGCCAATCGAGATGTTAAAATTTGTTGTGAGAACATGTAAGAACCGGGCCTGTATTGTCTCAGTCAATAACTGGAAAGAATCACCTAAGGTTGTATGAATGAGAATGTAGTTCATATGATTGAGTGCAAATAAATAGGAAAATATTCATTGAAGGTTGTAGAGTTAGAGGACCTTAAAGTGGCAGGTTAAAGCCCCCAACTTGGTTTATTGTTTTAGGTTCTGATACAAAATGTTAGCCACCAGGTGGAGAGAATCGAGGGAACTCTAGAGTGAGAGCTAGTATCTTCCCTACCTAGCCGGTCTTCAGAATAATTCAAACTTTAAATTAATCAATTTTCTTTATAGCATCTCTAGTAAGGGTAAAGAATATTATTTCTTCTATTCGGCACAACACAATTTGCATACTTCCACAACAAAATTCCTATACATATTATTGATTCATGATAAGAAGAAAGATAGTATTCTTATTTAGTGCTTTTCATCTACAAAACTCTAATTATCTTTTTAAGTTATTACTATTTTGTCAAAATATCAAGAATACCAAAAATATTTGAATTTTTATTACTGCAAAATATATTTAGTTTAAGTAAATGTCCTTTTAAAAATAGAAAGTTTTCTAAAAGTGCATATGGTATAAATTCCCTGTAGGTTCGACATTCAGGTTTTAATCAAAAAGTCCTATATTACTTGATAACGATACTTATACTTGCGTAGTATCCCAATATATATAAATTAAAAGTTAAATTCTTATTTTTCTTCAAGATCAAGCTTTTGATTTTGTTGTAAAGTAGAAAATATAAGTGAAATATAATTTAAATTATTGTTGTACTTTGCATATTAGCAGTATCAAGAGGGATCAAGTTTTTGGCACTGTTGTCAGGGAATCGAAAGAAAAATTTCTATTTTTAAAAAGTCTTCTTTAAACTTTAAGTATTTTATCTTATTTTCTGTGTGTGTTTTTAATTTTATTTTATTTTATTATATGTTAGTGTTTGTGTAGTTCAGGTTCTAAAGGACTAGTGCCCTATGATTCCGAATTAGAAAGAACTATTAGAAAAATAAAAAAATCAAAAAAATTATAAATTTTGAAAATTCCAAAAAAATTATAGAAATGACAGACCAAAATAATCAAAATGCTAAAATTTATCTAGAGTTTAGATTTTTAAGAGATTATGCCAGCCCTACTATAGATGAACTTCATTTTAGTATTCAAAAACCTACTGTAGTGACTAATTATTTCGAGCTTAAACTTGTTATTATCCAAATGGTATCAAATAATCAGTTTGGGGGATCACCAATTAAAAATCCAAATTTACATCTTGCCAATTTTCTAGAATTGTGTGCTATATTTAAATACGATCGTGTATCAGATGATGCCATAAGACTTAGGTTATTTCCTTTCTCACTAAGAGATAAAGCTAAGATGTGGTTTAATTCATTAGCACCTGGATCTATCAGAACTTGGGGTGATTTAGCACAAAAATTCCTTGCTAAATATTTTCCCTTATAAAAAACTGTGAAGCTTATGAATGATATTACATCTTTTAATCAGTTTGAAAAGAAATCTATTTATGAAGCATGAGAAAGATTTAAAGAACTCTTAAGAAAGTGTCCACACCATGCTATACCAGATTGGTTAATAATTCAAACATTTTATAATGGATTAGTTGGATCTCTTAGATCAATTATCGATGCCGCTGCCGGTGGTTCATTGATGTCAAAACCATTTCATGATGCTTATGCTTTAATTGAAGAAATGATCATGAATAATTTTCAATGGCCTTCTGAGAGGGTAAATCCTAAGAAAGTAGACAATATTCATGAAACTGATGCATTTACCATGTTATAAAATCAATTTGCTGCAATTTTAAAAAAGTTGGACCGATTTGGAATGAATTTTTCTCAACCAATTTCCATGATTGAAGAGAATTCGTTAGGCCAAATGGTAGATTCTCAAGCATCATTAGAAACTTTGAATCCCATAAATAATAAGCAAAATAACCCATATTCCAATTATTATAACCCAGGTTGGAAGAACCATCCCAACTTTAACTGGAATAACAATTCGGGTGGTAATAATCAGCAATGTGGGAACAACCAAGGAAACCCATTGGGAAACTGGAACAACCAAGGGAATAATAATTATAGATCTACTTATCCTCCAGGTTTCAACAAAAATACACAGTTTAAGGAGAAGAAGTTGTCTATAGAAGAAGTGGTGTTACAAATGGAAAATCAATTACAAAGTCAAGGAGCTGCAATTAGAAATATCAAGAATCAACTTAGGCAAATAGCAAATTCATTAAGTAATAAATCCCAAGGAACAATTCTTATTAATACTAAATCAAATCCAAAAGACTAGAATAAAGAATAAGTAAAGTCCATTCAACTTAGAAGTGGAAGTGAGTTGGAAGGTCGAGTTCAAAAAGAAATTGAAGTAGAGAGAGAAGAAATTGAAGAATCAAAAGAGGACGCTCCAAAAGATTCTGAGAGGCCTATTTCTCCGCTGAAAATTGATTTGGAAAAACCACCACCTCCATTTCCTCAGAGACTTCGTCAGTAGAAGTTGAATAAATAATTTTCAAAAATTTTGGAACTATTTAAGAAGCTTACAATTAAAATTCCATTTGTTGAAGCCTTAGAACAAATGCCGAGCTATGTAAGTTTATGAAGGATATTTTCAACAGAAAAAGGAACTTTTAAGATAATAAAAATGTTGCACTTAGTGAGGAGTGCAGTGCGATAATTCAGAAGAAGCTAACTGAAAAGATTAAAGATTCTGGTAGCTTTACAATTCCATGTGCAATTGGAGACAAATTTTATGGGAAAACTTTATGTGATTTAGGTGCAAGCTTTAACCTTATGCCATTATCAATATTTAAAAGATTAGGATTAGGAGAAATAACCCCAACTACTGTAACTCTGCAGTTAGCAGATCGTTTGATAATATATCCTAAAAGAGTTATAGAAGATGTCCTAGTGAAAGTGGATCAATTTATCTTTCTTGTTGATTTCATTATGCTAAATATGGAGGAAGATAAAGAGATACCTATCATTTTGGGGAGACCTTTCCTAGCCACAGAAAGAGCAATGATAGATTTACAAAAAGGGAATTAACAATGTGCGTCAATGATCAAACTATTACTTTTAACATTTCAAGATCATTGAAATACCCTGCAAAAGGTAAAGATGATGAATGTTTTAGAATAAATGTTATAAGATATCTAAGTGAATGCCATTTCAAAACTATTTATGAAGAAAAAATTGAAGAAAAAGAATTGGAACTCAAGCAAGAAGAGGAATTAGATCAATGTGAAGATCTTTTTAAGGAAGATTCAAACTATGTTCGAGAAAGTTTTGAAGTTTTGGACACGATAGACAAAGATAAATCATTTTGTCAGTCTATTGAAAAACCTCCAGAACTAGAGTTGAAGTTTCATCATCATTTAAAATATGTCTTTTTAGGAGATTCCTCTAATTTACCTATTATAATTTCATCAAAATTAATAATGGAAGAAGAAGAAAGGTTGACGAAAATACTGAAAAAATTTTAAGAAAGCCTTTGGATGGAAAATTACTGATATTAAACGAATCAGTCCTTCAATTTGTATGCGTAGAATTAATATGGAAGAGAACTGCAAACCCCAGGCTGATTCACAAAGGATATTGAATCATGTTATGAAAGAAGTTATTAAGACAAAAATTTTAAAGTGGTTAGAAGCTGAAATTATCTACCCTATTTCGGATAGTGCATGGGTTAGTCCAATTCATTGTGTTCCTAAGAAAGGCTGATTCACAAAGGACAAGTTACATGGTGACGAATATGCATTGATTATAGAAAATTCAATCTTGCCACTAGGAAAGATCATTTTGCATTACCCTTTCTAGATCAAATGCTAGATAAACTAGATGGGCATAAATACTTTTGTTTTCTGGATGTATATACTGGTTACCACCAAATTCAAATATCTCTTGAGGATCAAGAGAAAACAATGTTTATCAGTCCATATGGTACTTTTGCTTTTAGAAGATTGCCCTTTGGTTTATATAATACCTCTGCTACATTCAAAGATGTATGAAGGCAATTTTTTTTTATTTAATTGAAAAAGGGATTGAAGTCTTTATAGATGACTTTTCAGTGTTTGGAACTTCATTTGACTCATGTTTATAACATTTTTCCAAAGTTCTTAAGCACCGTGAAGAAACAAATTTAGTCCTTAATTGGGAAAAATGCCAATTTATGGTAGCAAGAGGAATTGTATTAGGTCATCAAATATCAGAAAATGGTATGGAAGTAGATCCTGCTAAAATTCAAGTGATCACTAATTTACCTTATCCAACAAATTTAAGGGAAATTAAGAGTTTTTTCGGACATGCTAGATTCTACAGACAATATATTAAAGTCTTTTCAAAGATTGCTAAGCCTTTATGCCATTTACTGGAGAAATATGCAATTTTTAATTTTAATGAAGATTACTTAAAAGCTTTTAAATTATTAAAAGAAAAATTATTTCAACAAACAGGGAAAAGCCTTTTGAATTAATGTGTGATGCTAGTGATTATGCTATTGGAGTTGTTTTAGGACAAAGATATGATAAAATTTTCAAATTTATTTACTATGCTAGTAAAACTCTTAATGAAACTCAAATTAATTATACAATAACTGAAAAAGAGTTATTAGTAATAGTATATGCTTTTGATAAATTTAGATCATATTTAATTGGAACTCATTGTATAGTGCATACAGATCATTTTGCTATTAAGTATTTAATGAAAAAGAAGGATGTTAAACCTAGACTTATAAGATGGATTCTTCTTTTGCAGGAATTTAATTTTTGTAATAGTAGATCGGAAGGGGATTAAAAATCAAATTGCTGATCATTTGTCCAGGCTTGAATTAGAAAAACCACTTTATTTTGAAAATGAAATCATTGAACATTTTTCAGATGAAAAATTGTTCACTATTAATGAGTGGCATGTTCCGTGGTATGCCGACATTGTGAACTTTATTGTTAGTGATATTATATCCTATGGAATGACATACCAACAGAAGAGGAAATTTATTTTTGAAGCTAAGACTTATTTTTAAATGACCCATTTTTATATAAATAAGGAAAGGATCTAATTATTTGAATATGTGTACCATTAGAAGAAACTTATGAGATTATCTAAAAATGTCATAATTCTGACTTTGGGGGACATTTTGGTGTTGATAAAACAACATACAAAATTTGACAATATGGATTTTATTGACCAACAATTTTTAGAGATGTTAATGCTTATATCAAAACTTGTGATAGATGTCAAAGAGTAGGCAATATTTCTAGAAGAAATGAGATGCCCCTCAATTATATGCTAGAAGTTGAAATATTTGATGTTTGGGGATTAAATTTCATGAGACCATTTATAAAATCTTTCAAAAATTTATATATTTTGTAGCAGTGAACTATGTATCCAAATGGATAGAAGTTGTTGCTTTACCTCAATGTGATGCTCAAAGTGTTGCACAATTTTTCAAAATTAATATATTTTATATATTTGGAATGCCAAGAGTTATCATTACTGATGGGAGAAGTCACTTGAGAAATGCCATAATGGAGAAGTTATTAAAGAAATATCATATAAATCATAAGATTGCTACTGCTTATCATCCTCAGATAAGTGATTTGGCTGAATTATCCAATCGAGAAATTAAAAGAATTATGGGAAAATCTGTGAATCCAAAAAAATAGATTGGTCAGTAAAACTTAACTATGCTTTGTGGGTTTATATGACTGCATATGAAACCTTTATTGGAATGTCCCCATATATGCTAATATTTGGGAAAGCTTGTCACTTACCAGTTGAACTTGAGCATAAAGCCTATTGGGCAATTAAAGTGTTCAATTATAATTTGAAAGATGCTGATGTGAAAAGATTATTACAATTAAATGAGCTTGAAGAGATGATGAATGAGTTTTATGAAAGTGCCAAAATTTATAAAGAAAAGATGAAGATGTGGTAAGATTGAAAGATTCTTACTAAAAAATTTCAACAAGGGAAACAAGTTTTGCAATATAATTCAAGGTTAAGATTATTTCCAGGCAAAATTAAGTCCCGGTGGATGAGCAAATTTATTGTGATTAAAGTTTATCCTTATGGAGCTGTGGACAATAAAGATCCTAAATTTGAGAAAATCTTTAAAGTGAATGGACATAGACTGAAATCATATTATATAGTGGTTCAATAGAAGTTTAATGATGGAATGATGTTAGGTCAACCAGAGTAAGCACTGGTTACGTCGGGCTAACGACGTAAAACCAAGCGCTTTGTAGGAGGCAACCCATAAGTATCAGTGTGTTTTTGTTTTTATTGTTGCTTTATGCATGATTAAGAAAATTGGGTAGTATTTTTTAGACTATTATGTGTTATTATTGATTTCAAGACTTAAATTAGTGATTGAACATGTTAAAATGAGAATTTGGACGTTAAGTTCACTTGTGCAAAAAATGTGCACTGACGCTTAAGCGCCAAATCCGACGCTTAAGTGTGATAGTTTAAAAACATGTGCAAAATTAATATTCTAGAAGGAAAAACCACCTAGAAGTTTGCAAAAATGTGTCTTGGTAGTTTCTAAACGTGTCCAGGAGTTATTGAAAGAATTTAGGCCTATAAATAGAAGGGTTTAGTGAAGGAATTTTACCCCAGATCATTTCTAGCCCTAAAGCCTAAAAGAGAGAGATTTTAAGATGATTTCTTCAGGAGAGATGGATATGAATAAGAAGGAAGATACCATGAGGAAGAAATTCATTAGTCAAAGTGCACAAGAGATGTATAACGGTTTCTTAGCCATTAGTATTGAAGGGATATCAGAGTAAATCAATAAAATTGAAAATACCATGTCTGTACTGGAGACTAAGGTATTGGAGATTCCTGCACATCTGGAGCATATTGGATGGCAATTAAAAATGCAATTTAGCCACACTAGTTGTATAGAGGAAGTGAATAAAGTGATGTTCTTAAGCAAAAGTGGATTAAAGGATTGCATCAGAGCACGTCACCATCGTCCATTTTATAAACTTTATATTCCAGTTTCCTCAGGAGAGACTAATGAAAGGCCTGAATTTGTTCCTTCTAATGAAGAATGGAATTAAGTTCTATGTTTGTATTTGTGTGATTAAAGTTGTTGTCTTTAAGTGTTTTTAGTGTTTAAGACATGTGTTAGTGTTTATTTTACTTATGTGTTTAATTGTGAATGTGTGTTAAGTGTTTTGTACTTAGGAAAATTTTCTCAATCGAGACTATTTATAGTGAAAATTAAATGTCAATAGTATTTGTACTTGTTTGTGAATTAATATAAGTTTGTTTTTGTTTTTAGCCTTGAATTGAAATAGTTATTAAAGAGAATTTTGAGAGATAGAGGAGTTATAGGAAGTTGAAAATAGTCAATTAAGTGCTATGAGACCATTTAGGGGTGGTTTACTTAGGCAAATAGTGCATTTTACTTAAATTTAAAGATTTAAAAAATAATGCACTAGTGCCTAAGCACCACATATCGCGCTTAAGCGCGAGCTAACCCGAGAGGCAGGCACCTAAGTGCCAAATACCCACGCTTAAGCGTCAGTTCACAAAAATCGGTTCGCGAACGACTAAAAGTGAAATTTTAGACCAAAAATGCCATTTTTAACACCTCTCGTCATCTTCTACCTCTCAAAATCACGATTTTAAGGGCTAGGGCACACCATTAAATGGTGACTTCTTGGAGGAATCAACAAAATTTTGCTAGATTCAGATTCTTTGATGTAAGAGCTTTACTTCTATGCAAAAATTTTAGATTTTCACCATGCATTTGGAGTACATTTGGAAGAATTCAAAAATTCACTATTCATGGTGAAAAATGAGGAAAAATTTATGGAAATTGCTTGGGAAGTTTAGATTGTGCTTTTGGAAGTTTAGTTTAGTGATTTAAACTTGATTTTTGAAGTTTTTTTTGGAATTTATGAAATTTGTAGAATGACACCAAGAATAAAAAGAAATAGAGGAAAAAACCCATTTGATTCGAGCAAATTTGTTAGTTTAAAGGCTCAAGATCAATAAAGTGACGCTCTACAATCACAAAAATTGATTTTGGAGTGATGTTTTAGAAATCCGGGTGGAGACATGAAAGATTTAATTGTTCGTTGACAGTGAGAATAGTTCTGTTGTTTCTTTGATGTCGTAGTGATTCCTGTTGTGAGGGAGTTCTGTGCAAATCTCCCTGAAGCTGAAGACAATCGAGTTATGGTTCAAGAAAAGTTGATACCTTTTTTGCTAGAGGTAATCGACTTGTTTTACCATTTAACACTAGATACTTTATGTTTTTATGCAAATTATAGTCCCACTGAAGCAGAGTTAAACGAGATTATTTCATACTTGACTATTGGGAGAGGACTTTGAAAGATTACCAATGAGAGGAGAGTAAATTTCCCAACTTCAAAGTTTTGTGCACCTTCAAAGGCCTGACACTATTTCATTTTTGCTCGTCTGCTTCTGACCAATCATCTCAGTGAAGGGACCAGAGAAAGAGCGACGTTGAACTATTGTATTCAAGAGGGAAAGCTCATCAACATTGGAGCTTTGATCTGTCAGACTATCTTCAATTCTTTTACAGCTGTTACTACTACATGTCTGGGATTTGCTTCCTTGATCTTTTCTTTATGCGAGCAGGCTGGGGTTAAATAGTATAGTTGGGAAGAAATTATGTTACGTCTAAAGCCCATCACAAAGGTTAATTTGAAGACTTATTCTGAGCATTCAATTTTTGGCTGGAAAGGAGGATTTTCTAAGAGCTATGGAATGGAAATGTCTGTTGCAACTACCTCTGCTGCATCTTCATCTAGACCATGTACTTCACATGCTTCTACATCTAGATGTGAGTCTACTAAGACTCAGGATGAAATTTTGTAGAAGATGATGGATAATATCAATTTTACTGCTGATAAGGTACAAAATTTAGAGCATTTTGCAGATCATAATAATAGTTATAATAGAAGGAAGAGTGATTATGAAGAGAAATTCAACTCATCTTTGAAGAGCATGATTAGAGGTGAACCAGGAGTGCAATTTCCTCCATATCCTCGATATCCTGATTATGAGCCTGCAGAAAAGTAGTACAACAGTGATTCTGAGGATGAAGAGTAGAGCTGAGAGATTTATTTTATGATTGTAATATGATATGAACTATGCGGTCAGGGCTTGCTACATTTGCGTTTGAGTGTTCTTTTGGACTATGCTGTGTTTTGGACTATTATGTTTTATTGTTATTATGACATTTGTGGTAGTTAGTATTTTATTTATAAGTTTTAGGTTAATAACTGTTGTTTTGTGTTTAGTACTATGATTTAGTTAGTTTAGAACTTAACTTAATTTCATATCTATTATAAAATAGAAAATCTTGCTAGCTTAGATCTTAAACTTGAAATTCAGAAACTGCTACCTTTTATTTTTCTTTTATCATGTTTGTAAGTTTGTCTTTATGTTAAAATTGTGATGTCAGTAGTGTGTTTTCTTTTATGTTTATACCAGTGTTTAGAAGTCTATTGAATCTCCATATGTTAAAGTAAAATGAAAATATAGAAAATTTGATCAAAAATTAATTTTACTCCTGTTTTTAGTTTTATACTTGTATCATTAGGGTTTAAAATTCCTGTTAGCATTTTATTTTTAAATATTCATTCCTGCTTATATATATTAAAATTATAAGTTTGGGGGATGAAAATTATTTTATAAAACTAGAATTTTATTTATTCTCAAATGTGCTACAAGTGAATTTGATTTGAAAAGAAAAAAAATTGATTAGGCATACGAAGTTATATTAGGGAAGTAAAATTTGATTTTAGAAATGAGTAAAAAAATTTAGTTAAAATTTTTAGTAATGAAGAAAACTTTATGTTAAAAAGTTTTTCGATGAGAAAATGATTAATATAAGTAACTATCTTTAGTAAGAAAAATTGTATTTTTGAAAAAAATTTAGATAATTTAGACTTTTATTTTTAATTCTTAAATTTCTTTTATTAAAATAATTTTCAAAACTACTATTATATTTATAAGTAAAATACATATATCAAGACTTTGCTTTAGGAAAGGAGAAGTAGAATTCAAAATCATTAAAGGCCTATCCAGATATAGTAATCCTTGCCTGAAAAAGAAAGAAAAGAAAAAGAAAAGAAAAAGAGAAATAAAAGAAAAAGAAAAAGAAAAAGAAAAAGAGAAAAAAATTAGGAAGGAGAAGCTTGAGGATTAGTGCCTAATAAAAAATTGGTTCTACATTTGATCTTTTTAAAGTATAAAACTTGAGAAACTCTTAAGCTTATAGATATAATATAGTAAGTAAAATTATTTTTAATGAAAAAGTTTAAGTGGAGATAATAAAAGAACTAAATTATAAATTTGGAAAATCTACAATACATTTCTAAATTAGATAGAAACTCATGTTTTCATCTTTCTTAACTTTAAGAATTTCTAATCTTTAAGTTGGTCTCATTTACTCAATTTTTTTCTAAATTAAACTGTTATATTTCTAAATCAAAATTTTAGTAACTCCTAAAGAAACTCATGTACATACCATACATATGTAGTTTTTAAAAATTGAAGTGTCACTTGAGGGCAAGTAACATTTTAAGTTTGGGGGATTTTGATACACCTAAAATATATAGCATTTTTAGACCTATTTTTATACCTATTTTTTAGATATTGCACTTTGATGGAAGATATTTTTGTGTTTTTCT
>NEWO01000449.1:527507-539125 GCA_003013225.1 Phalaenopsis aphrodite | reverse complement strand
AAGGATGCTTTCGTAAATTTGAAATTTTCATCAAAACAAAAACATTATTTAGTTTTTTGTAATTTAACTTTTAAAAGTTAGTTCTTAGTTAATTAACTTTATTTTTCAAATTCATTTTATATAGCTTTTACCATAGTATTTAATATTCAAACTTCACACTTTACTTTTATTTTTGTAATTTTAAATTGTTGAATAATTTAAAAAACTTACTTAATGGATTTTCCAACTTTTCTATGGGATCATTATCTAGGACTCCATTAAAGTGCTTTATTACTTGAGCGATACATATACTTGCGTTGATTTTAATGGGGATTTGACAGTTTAAAAAGTGCATTAAAAGAATAATTATTTTCATAAAAGGTATTTTTGTTGGGATTATATTACATATTTATTATATATCTGTCATGTGTAATTTTGTAATATTGAAAAATATTTGTAAAATTTACACACTAAATCTACTCACCATCAATGACCATCATACATCTTTGAAATGTGGCAGGGGCATTGCATAAACCAAAAGACATTCTTTTAAAATAATATTTACAATAAGGGCTGGTAAATGTAATTTTCTCTTGATTCTCAGGAGTTATTTGTATTTGGTGATAACTAGTATATCCATCTAGAAAACAAAAATATTTGTGCCCAACTAGTCTATCCAACATTTGATCTAGGATGGGTAATGGAAAATGATCTTTCCTAGTGGCAAAATTTAATTTTCTATAATTAATTCATATTTTCCACCCTTTGACTTTTCTTGTTGGTATTAACTCATTATTTTGATTAATATTCACTCCTCCTTTCTTAGGAGCACGGTGAATTGGACTAACCCATGCACTATCCAAAATAGTGTAGATAATTCCAACATCTAAGCACTTTAAAATTTCTTTCTTAACAATTTCTTTCCTAAAATGATTCAATCTCCTTTGAGGACCAACCCTGGGTTTGCAGTTTTCTTCCATAAGAATTCAATGCATACAAATTGAAAAACTGGTTCCTTTAATATCATCAATTTTACATCCAAAGACTCTCTTATAATTCTTCAAAGTATTCATTAAATTCTCTTCTTCTTCTAAAGTCAAATTTGAGAAAATTATAACCGATAAAGTTGAGGAATCACCTAAAAAGGCATATTTTAAATATTTAGGAAGTAACTTCCATTCAAGTTCATGAGGTTTTTTTAATCGATAGACAAAAAGATTTATCTTTTTGTATCGTGTCCAAAACTTCAAAACTTTCTCAAACATAATTTGAATCTTCCTCATGAAAATCATCAATTGCTCTAATTCCTCTTCTTGCTCGTGTTTCAACTCTTTCATTTCAATTTTTTTTCATAAGTTGCTTTGAAATGAAATTCAGTCAGATATCTTATTACATCCATTATGTAACATTCATCATCTTTACCTTTTGCAGGATACTTCATCAATTTTGAAATATTAAAAGTAATTGTTTGATTATTGATGTGTATAGTTATTTCCCCTTTCTGCACATCTATCATTACTCTTCCTATGGCTAGGAATGGTCTCCCAAAAATGTTAGGTATCTCTTTATCTTCCTCCATATCTAGCACAATGAAATCAATATGAAAGATAAATTGATCCACTTTCACTAAAACATCTTCTATAACTCCCTTAGGGCATGTTATTGACTGATCCGCTAACTACAAAGTTATAGTACTAGGGATATTTCTCCTAATCCCAATCTTTTAAATATTGATAATGGAATAAGGTTAATGCTTGCTCCTAAATTACATAAGGCTTTCCCATGAAATCTGTCTCTTATTGCACATAGAATTGTGAAGCTACTAGGATCTTTGAGCTTTTCGAGAAGCTTTTTCTGAATTATAGCAATGCATTCCTTACTAAGTACAATAGTCTCGTTATCTTTAAATTTCCTTTTTATATTAAGAATATTCTTTAAAAACTTCACATAACTTGGCATTTGTTTTAATGCTTCAACAAATGAAATATTAATCGTAAGCTTTTTAAACTTTTCCAAAAAATTTGAAAATTATTTATCCAAATTTTTTTGATGAAGTCTCCAAGGAAATGAAGGTGGTGGTTTTTTTGCAAATCAATTTTTAGTGAAGAAATAAGTCTCTCTAAATCTTCTGGAGCATCCTCTTTAGGCTCTTCAATTCCTTCTCTTTCTATTTCAATCTCTTTTTGAATTCAACCTTCCAACTCTCTCCCACTTCTAAGTTGAATGGCTTTTACTTGCTTTTTATTCTGGTCTTTTTGATTTAGCTCTGTATTATTGAGAAGTGTTCCTTGGGATATATTACTTAATGAAATTCTATTTGTCCCAGTTGATTCTCAACATTTCTAATTGCAGTTCCTTGACTTTGTAAACGATTTCCCATTTATAACACCACTTCCTCTATAAAAAACTTTTTCTTCTTAATTTGTGGATTACTGTTAAAACCTAGAGCATAAGTAAGTCTATAATTATTATTGCCTTGGTTGTTCTAGCTTCCTAATGGGTTTACTTGGTTGTTCCTCTATTGCTGATTATCACCACCCAAATTATTATTATTCCAATTAAAGTTAGGATGATTTTTCCATTCTGGGTTATAACAGTTTGAATATAGGTTATTTGCCATATTATTTATGACATTCAAAGTTTCTAATGATGTTTGAGAATCTATCATTTGGCCTATAGAATTCTCTTTAATCATTGATATTGGTTGAGAAAAATTCTTTAAAAAATGGTCTAACTTCCTTGAAATTGTAGTAACTTGATTTGCTAACATTATAAAAGCATCATACTCAAGAATATTGGCTACTTTCTTACGATTTACCTCTCATATGGCCATTGAGAATTATTAGTAAACATCTCTTAAATTAAAGCATATGCATCATGAAATGGTTTTGACATCAATGAACCGCCAGCAGCGTCATTGATAATAGATCTAAGAGATCCAACTAATCCATTATAAAAGGTTTAAATTATTAACCACTCTAGTACAACATGGTGTGGATACTTTCTCAAGCTCTCTTTAAATCATTCCCAAACTTCATAAATAGATTCCCTTCAAACCGACAAAAAGATGTTTTATCATTTCTAAGCTTCAAAATTTTTTACGGTTGATACACCTAAAATATATAATATTTTATACACTTTTTTATACATACTTTTGAGATATTGCGCTTTAGTGGAAGGTATTTGTGTGTCTTTTCTTCAGGTACAACTAAAATGGTGAAAAAGAACAAAAGGAGTGAAAAAGGATCAAATATGGAGCAAAAATGCAGAAAATGGTGCAAAGTATTTTGGCGCCTAAGCACCGATGAAACAGAGAAGGCCACGCCTAAGCGCCAGAGGCCTCGCGCTTAAGCGCCAGTGAGAGTTACTTGACTGGTTAATTCATTTTGACAAATTTTGAGGGGAAATTTCAGACACCTATTGGCTAAAGAGGGTCGTTATGACCACTAGAAGCAAAAATATGGTTAAAAGACTTGTGGAAGGAGGCATCCTTTGGAGGATACATCGAATTTGGACACATTTTGAAGAGATATCAAGGAATCTCTTGGAGAACTATGAAAAAGAGAGGCTTGGGATTTCTCAAGGGCTGCTTCTAGTCTCCTCAAGGGCTGCTTCTAGTCTCTTTAAGTGTTTCTTTTAGATTCTTCATTGCTATGATTTCTGAGAGAGACTATAAGACGCCAATATATATCTTTATTTTAGTTTTAGTTTCTAGTTTTTGAGAGTTAAGCGTGTTGTAAGAAGAGAAGAGATTCAAAGAAACTTTAAGGGTTTGGTGGAGGATTTGAGATAAGTTTTGATGTTTTTGTTACTATATTTGGTATTAATTGAAACTTTTTGTTGGTTTGACAATGATTTCTGCTTTTAAACTAAAGAATGGCTTTGTTTTCTCCAAGAATTCTGAGTAGTTTTCTTTATCCTTTTTCCTTAAAATGATATGTAAATAACGTATTGGATGGAAGTCGTGGAGAGTATTGATCTTTAATGTTAGAAAAAGTTGTGATGATTTAACTCCATGTACTTCATTTACTTCTTGATTTGGCCCATCGAGATGTTACAATTTATTGTGAGAACATGTAAGAACGGGATGGTATTGTCTCAGTCAACAATTAGAAAGAATCACATGAGATTGTATGGATGAGAATATAATTGTTATACTATTGCATATAAACAGTCAGGATTAAGTTTTTGGCACCGTTGTCGGGGTTTGAAATTAAAAAAATTAAAAATTAGGATTGTAATTTAGATTTCAATTAAGATTTCAATTGAAATTGGGATTGAAATTAAATTGTAATTTAATTTAAAACAAAATTTTTATTTTTAGAAAGCTTTATTTAAACTTTAAGAAATTTTATAAGAGAATTTTAGTGTTGTGTTTTTATATCAAGTATTTTGTTTTTGTTTTATGTTAGTGTATATGTAGTTCAGGTTCCAAAGGACTAGTGCCCTATAATTTTGAATTAAAAAGATTTGTTAAGAAAATTAACAAAAGCAAAAAAATTAAAAACTTTGAAAAATCTAAAGATTTTTTAGAAATGGCAGATCAAAATAATCAAAATGTTGAAATTCATTAAGAATTTAGACCATTAAAAAATTATGCTAACCCTACGGTAAATGAACTTCATTGTAGTATTCAAAAACCTACTGTAGTGGCTAATTCATTTGAGCTTAAACCTACTATTATCCAAATGGTATTGATACACCGAAAATATATGCATTTTTACACCCATATTTTATACTTATTTTTGGTGATATTGCACTTAATGGAATGTATTTTGATGTTTTCTTACAGGTTGTTGATTTTTAGGACTTAAAGAAAAAAAGAAGCAAAAGTAATGGAATTGGAGGAAAAATGACATTTTTGAAGTACTCAACACCGACTGTGCCAAGGGCAGCGCCGACGACGCAGAACAATAGAACAACTAAAATTTTTACTTAGTGCCGACGGCGCTAGAACTAACGTTGACTGTGCCAAAAGCGGTTCAGCCCCCATTTCTAGAAGATTCAATGTATTTGCATGATTTTTGAAGAGTTTTTGGAGGCACCTCTTGGAGAACAAACCTTGGGCTTTATATGGGGACGAAATTCATCAGGAAAGTGACTTCTTTTTGCTTCAAACCATTCCACCACGCTCCATTTTTTCCATTCTTCATAATTTATCTTCATTCCACCACCATGTTGGAGTCCATTAGTGATTTTTCTTTTATAGTTTAGAGTTTGTGTGGTGAGATTTAGTGTGAAACTTTCTGTAAGAGTGTTGGAAAAGGGGAAAAGTGAGAGATATCTTCTTCCTGCATTTCTAAGGAAATGCTATAAGAGATTTTCTTTTAGAAAGAGTTTCAAATAAGTTTTGTTTGTTTATTAGTGTTGTATGAACCATTTTTTATATATGAAATTTGTGTTTTGTTGTGTCTTTCTCTTGAAGTCTGAGTAGTTCACTCTATTTTTCTCCCTACTCTGAGATATGATGAAATGAAGAGATAATATGATGTGTCAATATTAAAATATAAAATAAATTGTGATGATTTTTTGATACACTGAAAGTATATGCATTTTTAGACCCACATTTTATACTTATTTTTTATGATATTGAACTTTAATGGAAGGTATTTTGATGTTTTCTTGCAGGTTGTTGATTTTTAGGGCTTAAAGAAAAAATGAAGCAAAAAAGATGAAATTTGGAGTCAAAATAATGTTTTTGAGGAAATACATAGCACCGACAGTGCCAAGGTCAACGACGATGGCGCAGAACAACCGAAAGCTGGAGAATTTTTACCCAACGTTAACAACGCCAGACTAGCGCCGACGACACTAAAGGCGGTTCAGACCCCATTTCTAGAAGGTTCGATGTATTTGGACAATTTTTCAAGAGTTTTTGGAGGCACCTCTTGGAGAACCAACCTTAAGCTTTGTTTGAGGCCAAATTTCTTCAGAAAATGGGCTCCTCTACATTCATTTTTTGCTCCACAACATTCCACAACGCCACATTTTCATAATCCATCTTCATTCTACAACCATATTGGAGTGAATTAGTAATTTTGATTTCATAGTTTAGAGTTTTTATAGTAAGATTTAGTGTGAAACTTTCTATAAGAGTGTTGGAGAAGGAGAAAAGTGAGAGAGTTCTTCTTCATACATTTCTAAGTAAATGCTACAAAAGGATTTGCTTTGAGAAAGAGTTCCAGATAAGTTTGCTTGTTTATTTAGTGTTGTATGAACTTTTAAATATGAAATTTGTGTTTTATCGTTTCTTTCTCATGAAGTCTGAGTAGTTCTCTCTATTTTTCCCCCTACTATGAGATATGGTGAAATGAAGAGATAAAATGAATGTGTCATAATTAAAATATAAAATAAATTGTGATGATTTCTTAACTCCAAACTTAATTTACTTTTCAATCTAGCCAATTGATTTGTTAGAATATTTTGTGAACATATGATCCGGGAAATTGAGTATGAGTTCAACAATAGATTAAGGGTCACATTTAATTTCATGAAAGAGAAATATATTTAAGAAATTATGTGCAAACAAATAGGGAAATAGTCTTTGTTGGGCGTCGGCATAATTTTTTGTTGGAGTTGCCCGTATGAAGCTATGGATCACCAGAATCAAAATCCCGCCGCCTCCTTCAGAAGAACATTTTAATTTACATATATATTTAGTTTTAGAAAAATATGAAATCAAACTGACCCCATATTTTTCATAGTTCAAATGAAAGAGCACTGTACCTCAAATCCTGTATCTATCCCGAAGGACAAACACAAGACTTGAGGATGAGGCTAGATAAAATAAACTAAGGAATATATGACATCCGTTTGGTCTGTGAAACCTTTATATTTGCTGACAAATTCCCCTATTTAATTAAAGAATTAAATAAGATTTATATTAAGCTGGGTTCGGACATGCTTCCTATAAGGGCAAGCCCCTATAATTAATTACATCTTAAATGACCAAAGTCACCTAAGAAGACTCTCGATAAAAATCATAAAATATTATCTTCAAGGAATTTTAAAGGGTAGGATCCTTCAATGAGATTGGAAGTAGAGGTGTGAAAGGGAATTGGTTCAATTTTGGAACATTTTGTTGTAGAGTCCAAAGGAGGAAGAACTAGGGGATGTCATAAATCCAGAGGAGAACCTCAGTGACTTCCCAAGCTATCCAAATGTTTGGCTTCAGTTTTGAGGAGAAATATTTACATGTTTCATCCTGCCAATTTTATTAGTTATGGCTTACATTCGCGTGAAACTATCACACAAATAGCTTGGAAGATGTGAGGATTTAGGTCATGAAAATGACAACCTCAGAATCCTAAGACGAGTTAGGGCTTATATTATATAGCAGGGCTATACAAAAGCCTAAAGATAAGATGAGGATTTACGTTGCATAAGCTAGCAACCTCAAAGTCCTATGGCTTTATTTTTTAAGTCTAAGGAAGGAAGATTGGTTTAGCTGGGGAAGACAAGTTTTGCTGTTGAAGATGGCTGTGTTGCCCACCATGCTAGCTCCAAGCCCCTTGCCGCGATGAGTTTGAGTTTTCTAGAGTGTCAAGTTATAATTTCAAATCAGATGGCCCTATGGTTGAAGTTCTTTAAATTTTATAGGGGCATATTAAAGTTGATTAGAGAGACACCAGTTAGGATCCCATGGTTCCCTCGTTCCAGCACCACTATTTTCTATTGGATTCACTTAGTCCAAATGAACTTACTAAAATTAACTTAATGAGTTCCATAATTTCATTTAGACCGTGGGAAGCCTCATTAGCAATCGTAGGTTACCTCCTCTAAGGGGTTCTCGATCATCCGATAGAGACGTCTTAATTTAGTTGAAGTTGTAGTTTTGTGTGATGTTTGTGATTAAATTTTGAGTTGTTTCATATTTTGAATGTTGTAGCGGTGAATTTTATCTTGGTTGATTTTAGTTTTTGTTTTGGTTTTGGTTTTGTGGCTATCCTGATAGTTTTAGTTTTCATGCAAGGTGGCGTCATTGTTTAGCATGCAAATCTTGCAGGTATAAAAGTACAGTATGAAAGTACAAGAAAGTCAACGCCGAAACTTGTAAAAGTGTACCTGACTAGTCTTCTCGTTCCATCACCTGAAACTTAAAATGCATATTAAGGCAGTTTATATGAAACAAGGAAGTAAAATTTTGGTAACTTTCCTACCCCTATGTCATATCTTGGTGGGTCCTTAGGAGTTTAGTTAAGGATGATGTTTCCAAGCAAAACATATTAAGTTGAGTAGATCTTCGAGGTATCCAACAGATCTAGAGAAAGAAGCAGGTCCGTGCTACTCTCTCGCTGCCTGGTGGAAAATCCCGAGTTCTTTTAAACTTATTATGTTGCTTAATGAGTCATCCTGTAAATACCCTTAATGCTCAGTGAACATTGAAGTCTCAATTACCCCTAAGAATAGGTTAATTATCACTTGTGATTCAATTTAAGAATCACGTGGGTGAAGACCCTTAAAGAGGAAAGTTAGTCTTGTTGGAAAGATTAAACCCTAATTGGGCTTGTAGTGTTTGAAAGATGTTTTAATTTTCAATGAGATTTACTTTTCTAATCCTCATTTAAATGAAACTTCATTTAGCCTAAATCACTGCTAAGCCCTTAAGACCTAGGTGAGTGTCTTAATTATCTTTGAAAAGATCAAGCTTTAGGTGATCATGATTCATGATTTGAATTTTATTTAAAAATTAAAATAGGGTATTAAATTGATTAATTATTGACTTCAGAAGTCATACCCATAAGTCCTAAATTCATTTTATTTTAATAAACTTCCAAAATTTAATAATTTAGAAATTTATTAACTTATCTTTTTCAATTAAGAAAGTGAGATTGGTTTCCACCAATTAATCCCTTGTGTTTCAAATATTAAATAAGTTGATTAAGATCAGAGGTTACCCATTTCTCTCCTTAAATTAAGCCTAAATGTTAATTAAGGCTAAATTTTCAAAATTACACAATTTCCCTTAAGACATTATCACTTCATAATTTATCAAATTTAATCCAAATCACTTTGGAATTTTTATTCTACCTCATTCATGTTTCAATTAAGACATCAGAGGAGGAAATATGATTTTTCAAGATTTAATTTAATTTATATAATTATTTTCATGTAAAAATAGGATTTTTCAAAGAAAATTCCTAACTTGACCAAGGTAAATCGTAATCCCTTGAAATTTTTACTAAAGGTAAATTTAAACAAGAGAAGCCTTTGGACCATATTTCATGATTTTTTTAATTTTATTTAAATTATTACAATTATTTTAAGTTCTGGGGTATTTATTAAATATTAAATATTTTAAATGGAGAAAATTAAGTTTGTATTTTCAAAAAGTCTCCCTAATGTCAGAGAACTCAGAAATGAAGATTTTATATTTTTCTAAATTTTATTTGATTTATTGGAATTATTTTAATGAAAACTCATTTTTAGCCTTTAAAAATTCATTTTTAAGATTTAAAATTCAATATCTTTATTTAGAAAATTAGGAAAAAAGATTCTAATCGTTCTTAAGTGATTAGGAATCAATTTAGAATATTTCCACGAGCTTTACTATTTTTGTGATTTTAAGGGATTTTTTATTATTTAAATATTTAAAATAGGTTAAAAATCAAGTTTTTATTTTAAATATTATTTTATTGTTAGAAAATACCCCTGATCCCATTAAACTCAAAAAATAAGTTTTTATAAATTTTTGAGTTATATTTTGATTTTTAAAAATCATTTAAATGCAAAAAATGATGTTTATCTTTAAAAATCAACTTAGGTTATTAAATGAACTCAAAATATTTTGAAATTTTTATAATGAGTTCTCTAGACCATAGACCATGGTGATGATAAAAAATAAAGTCATTTAAATGTTTATATTTTCCAAAATTAATTATCTTAATGATTTAGGGTTTGTAAAAATTAGGTATATTTTAAATGACTTGACCCATGAAATTATTTTCAAAAGCTTCTCTGGTCATGGTGGACCTTCCAAAATTTTCTTGGAATTTTCTAATGAACATGATAATTTTCAAGATTATTTTAATGAAATCATGTGCAAAAACTTGAAAAATATGGATCTCTGTATAGGGACGTCCTCTGACTTTGGAAAAATCAAAGGATATTTCCCTTGACAGTGGTTACAACATGCCAAAATTTCATGCCAAGACAATGTGTCAATATGCATGGAGAATCAAATGATTTAAAATAGTATTTAATTAATTAAATATAAAATATTTATCAAATTGACTTGAAATTTATTCCACATTGTTATCCTCCGTTCACCGAGCAAGAGGATATTTTTATTTTATTTTTGTGATTTTTCTACACAAAGTTATGCATTTTCTAAGTTAGGGGTTCTTTAAATAAATAAGAAAAACCCCTATTTATCTATTTAAACCGTGCGTGCCACCTCAACCTATGACGGCTCCGAAGCTCCACGCGACATACTTCCATTTGTCACCGCCATCCACCTCAGCGCTGACTTAGCCCGCTGTTTATGTCCTGAAGAGCTATCCAGCTCAATCTCCTCCGTCCATTTGATACACACTCGATCAAATGACTCCCCGTAATCGTCTCCGATAGAATGATCTCGTGACCGTCCACACTAAAACCCTAGGATCTCAGCTTAGACTCAACCAAATCACTTCGGGTTTGATCCTATGAACTCGTCTAAGTGAGAAGAACACATCCATACGGTAAATACATCATGAAATCAAGCCTAAGCAAATCGAGAATCAAAATAGGCTCGGGAGGAGGAGAAGTTTTATACCTTTGCTCTGAGAAGTGAAGCTTCAATCATAGGGTCTTGACACGTTCTTTGGGGTCCAAGGAGGCTAGGGATTGAGTCCCTGGTCTTGGTGTAAGTCCTAGGTATGAATTCGATCACGACTGAATTTGGGTGTTGGTCTAGAGCTATGGTAGAGGCTCTGTAGAGGAGGGATTTTATGGGGCTTTGGCTTCTTTCTTGGTTGTGAAGGTGTGAGTAGAGTTAATTTGAATTTGGTGGAGTGTGGAGATGTAATGGGCTCTGCCTTGGTTTCCATCAAGGTTCCAAGCTCAAAATTGAGCTCCGGCAATGGGAATTGGTGGGAGAAAACGGTTAGAATACACTGAGGGGATCTTAGGGAAGCTATGTGGGAAGTTTGGAGAGACCTCTCTAAGGAAATTTCAGCACCCCTCCCATGGCCGTGGAGGTACATTTTTATAAAAATGGTCATGGGGTGGCTCTCAGGGCATAAGTTTGGGTGCATTGTAGTGCTTAGGTAGAGAGTAGAGGAGCTCAATCAATTAGTTTGGCTGAGCTGGCCTATAGGTTTGATTTGGGTAAAGTCCCGTGGGGGTGGCTCTCATTTTTGAGCTTTTTCAGCCACTAGGTTGGCCGACCGGCCAGAGGGAGGTGGCTAGGAGCTCATGGAACCTAGGGGAATTTGTCACAACAATTTAGTGCAATAATATCTATTTTTGGTAAGGATATCTTAAGCAGATGCATTTTTGGAAATAATATCCCTTGATTTGGGGGACCTTTGGTCCATGACTTGATTTAGGTGGTTTCATGGTGTTTGGACTGGTCACTAAGTCCAACTAATGGCTGTGATGGAGTTAATTTGGTGACTTTATGGTGGTTAGGTCACATTTAGTGCATGGGTCCAAGT
>NEWO01000449.1:506718-526651 GCA_003013225.1 Phalaenopsis aphrodite | reverse complement strand
TGGGCCCTCTATGTAGTGGTCTTAGCCAAACCATAACCCTAGGGCTGGTAGGTTTAGGGGACCATCTACATGAGTATCCCAAAAGATCAAGGGACCTAGGCTAGAAAATTGAGTTTAGGGTTGTGAGTGATTGTGAGTGTAGATGAGTGTAGTGAATGCCTTAGCTCCTGACCAACACCTAACCCTAAGGTCCAGCAGTAAGGGTGACTCAACTTGAGTTTCCTTTATAGTGACCCCACCTACTAAGTGCTAGAGGTTAGGATCAATATGTGAAATTTCAAGTTGAGTAAAGGAGATGGTATAAGTTCTAATGGTGAGGTTTCCATGTCTAGTTTTCTAAGAATAGTCAATAGGAAAGTCCTATGGCTAGACCTTAGGCTACTAAAGAGGAAAAACTAAACCTTAGCCAAAAGTGAGGTCAAAATTGGGTGTAGAATTGAAGAATATTTAGGGTGACAAACTAAAATCCTCAATTTGGTCTTAGTGTTTAAAAACTAAAGCGAGAGTTAGCCTTCAGATGAAGGGAAGTGGGAGCCGGTATCCTCCTAGCCTTTAGATGAAGGAAAGTGGGAGCCTGTATCCTCCTAGCCTAGCCACAGATTTAGGGACTAAACCTAAGATTAACCAATGATTTTCTATGCAATGTATGAGGGTAGAAAATTAAAATTGCTCCTATTTGGCATAATACGTATTATAAACATTTATCTCATCTCATTTCACCATAATTTCATTGTAGTGGGAAGGATGTTTTTTCACATAAGAAATTTTTATTACATAAACATAGTTAGTAGATTAATAGTTATTATTCAAAATTTGCATTTCTGTTTTGCTAATAGTTAAGTAATTTAGTTTGTATCTCAATATTCAAAAATAGTGACAGTGATTTTGTTTGATTTTCTGTAAATTTTATGTTAAAATTTATCATTGCTAACTTACACCTTCCCAATGGGATCAATATTTGGCTTGAATAAAAAGTCCATTATTAATTGATAACGATACGTATACTTGCATAGAATCTTATTATTAATTGCTTATAATTATATATATTTTACACAACTTACTTTTCATATAAGAATCAAGTTTTTGGCGTTGTAGTGGTGTCAACTTCATAAATCCTTACATATAAAAATTGGAATCATTTTTCAACTCCGAACTTAATTTACATTTCAATCTGGCCAATTGAATTGTTAAAATATGTTGTGAAACATATGATCTGGGAAATGGAGTAAGAGTTCTACAACAGAGTGAGGATAACATTTGATTTCATGGAGAAGAAATTTGTTCATATAATTAAGTGCAAATATATAGGAAAATATTCTTTGTTGGGTTTATAATTGGAGAATCTTTAGGGTGATAGACTAAAATCCCCAATTCGGCTTAGTGTTTAAAAACTAAAGTGAGAGTTACCCTTCAGGTGAGGAGAAGTGGGAGCTCTAGAGTGGGATTCATTATCTTCCTAGCCTAGCCACAGATTTAGTGACTAAACCTAGGATTAGCCAATGATTTTCTATGTACTGCATCAGGGTAGAGAATTATAATTGCTCCTATTTGGCACAATAAATATTATGAACATTTATCTCATCTCATTTCACCAGAACCTCATTGTAGTGGGAATGATGCCTTTTCACATAAGAAATCTTTGTTACATACACATAGTTATTAGATTAGTATTTACTTTTTAAATTTTGCATTTCTGTTTTACTAATAGTTAAGAACTTTAGTTTTGATAATATCTCAACATTCGAAATTAGTGACTCTAATTTGTTTGATTTTCTGTAAATTTCCTAGTGAAACTTATAATTGCCAATTTATACTTTCCCTGTGGGATCAATATTTGGGACTTAAATAGAAAGTCCTTTATTACTTGATAATGATACATATACTTGCGTAGAATTCCAGTATTAATTGCCTATAATTATATATATTTTACATAACTTATTTTTCATATAAGGATCAAGTTTTTGGCGCTGTAGTGGTGTCAACTTCATAAATCTTTACATATAAAAAAATCAGGATCAAGTTTTTGTGGAGGTTCCACCGAGATCATATTTATTTTATATTTTATATTAAAAATTGGCTTCACTTGAATCAACTTAAGGGAAAAGACTTGGACAAATTTTCTTAAGTTTTTATTTGAGTATTAGCTTAATGATTAATAAGTTTTATGAAGTTCTTTTTCATATGAATTTTCTAAGTGACTTTAATATGAAAAATTGCAAATTTTCTTGAAATAAATAGAGGATCAGAAATCTTAGACTTAATTAATTAATATCCTAACACCTTTAGTATTAGCTGGAGTTGTTTTGAATTTTTCTTAAGTTATACTATTATATTTAGAGAAATTAAATATGGAAGTCTAGAAGTTAAATTCTTTATCATAAGTCATATTTTTATGTAGTAGAGGAGTTACTTGAGAAAAAGTAACATATAAGTTTGGGAGATTCTGATACACAAAAAATATATGAATTTTTAGACCCATATTTTTACTTATTTTTTGTGATATTGCACCTTAATAAAAGGTATTTTGATGTTTTCTTGCAGGTTATTGATTTTTAGGACTTAAAGGAAAAAAGAAGCAAAAATAATGGAATTTGGAGTCAAATTGACGTTTTTGAAGAAGTATTCAACGTCGATCGTGTCAAGGACAGCGCCGACGGCGCAGAACAATAGAAATGTTAAAATTTGTACTCAGTACTGACGGCACTAGAACTAGCGCTGACGGTGCCTAAGGTGGTTCAACCTCTATTTCTAGAAGGTTCGTTGTATTCAGACTATTTTTGAAGATTTTTTTGAGGCACCTCTTGGAGAACCAACCTTGAGCTTTATATGGGGCCGAAATTCATTAGGAAGGTGACTCCTTTTCACTCTAAGACATTCTACCATGCTTCATTTTCTCCATTCTTTATAATCTATCTTCCTTCCACCACCATATTGGAGTCCATTAGTGTTTTTTATTTAATAGTTTAGAGTTTGTGTAGTGAGATTTAGTGTGAAACTTTCTGTAAGAGTTTTGGAGAAGGAGAAAATTGAGAGATATCTTCTTTCGGCATTTTTATGGAAAGGCTACAAGGAATTTGGTTTGAGAAAGAGTTTCAAATAAGTTTTGTTTGTTTATTAGTGTTGTATGAACTTTCTTTTATATATGAAATTTGTGTTTTGTTGTGTCTTTCTCACGAAGTTTGAGTAGTTCACTTTATCTTTCTCCCTACTCTGAGATATGGTTAAATGAAGAGATAAAATGATGTGCCAATATTAAAATATAAAATAAATTGTGATGATTTTTTGATGCACAAAAAATATATGCATTTTAGACCCATATTTTATACTTATTTTTGTGATATTGCACTTTAATGGAAGGTATTTCGTTGTTTTCTTGCAGTTTATTGATTTTTAGGATTTAAAGCAAAAAGAAAGCAGAAAGGATGAAATTTGGAGTCAAAATGATGTTTTTGATGAAATACTCAGCAGCGACAGTGCCAAGGTCAGTGTCGACGACACAAAACAACCAAAATTTAGAGAATTTTTACTGAGCGTCGACAGTGCCAGACTAGCGCCGACGGTGCCAAAGGCGGTTCAAACCACGTTTCTTTAAGGTTTGATTTATTTGGATGATTTTTGAAGAGTTTTTGAAGGCATCTCTTGGAGAACTGACCTTAGGCTTTATTTGGAGCTGAATTTCATCAGAAAATGGGATCCTCTACATTCTTTTTTCATTCCACAACATTCCACCACGCCACATTTTCATAATCCATCTTCATTGTACCATCGTATTGGAGTCAATTAGTGATTTTGCTTTCATAGTTTAGAGTTTTTGTGGTGAGATTTAATTTGAAACTTTTCGGAAGAGTGTTGGAGAAGGAGAAAAGTGAGAGAGTTCTTCTTCCTGCATTTTTAAGGAAGCGCTACAAAGGATTTGCTTTGAGAAAGAGTTCGAGATAAGTTTTTTTGTTTATTTAGTGCTGTATGAACTTTATTTTATATATGAAATTTATGTTTTGTTGTATCTTTCTCATGAAGTCTTAGTAGTTCCCTTTATCTTTCCCCCTACTATGAGATATGGTGAAATGAAGACATAAAATGAATGTGCCATAATTAAAATATAAAATAAATTGTGATGATTTTTGAACTCTGAACTTAATTTACTTTTCAATCTGTCCAATTGGTTTGTTAAAATATGTTGTGAAACATATGATCCGGGAAATGAAGTATGAGTTCTACAATAGAGTGAGGGTCACATGTGATTTCATGAAGGAGAAATTCATTTAAGAAATATAGTGCAAATAAATAGGGAAATATTCTTTGTTGGGTGTAGAATTGAAGAATCCTTAGGATGACAGACTAAAATCCTCAATTTGGCCTTAGTGTTTAAAAACTAAAGCGAGAGTTATCCTTCAGGTGAAGGAAAGTGGGAGCTCTGGAGTGGGAGCCGATATCCTCCTAGCCTAGCCACAGATTTAAGGACTAAACCTAAGATTAACCAATTATTTTTTATGCACTGTATGAGGGTAGAAAATTAAAATTACTCATATTTGACACAATACATATTATAAACATTTATCTCATCTCATTTCACCAGAATTTCATTGTAGTGGGAAGGATGCTTTTTCACATAAGAAATCTTCATCACATAAACATATTTAGTAGATTAGTGGTTATTATTCAAAATTTGCATTTTAATTTTGCTAATAGTTAAGTAATTTAGTTTGCTTAATATCTCAACATTTGAAATTAGTGACAGTGATTTCGTTTGATTTTCTGTAAATTTTTTGTTAAAATTTATCATTATTAACTTACACCTTCCTCATGGGATCGATATTTGTGCTTTAAAAGAAAGTTCATCAATACTTGATAACGATACGTAACTTGCGTAGAATCCCATTATTAATTGCTTTTAATTATATATATTTTACACAACTTATTTTTTATATAAGGATCAAGTTTTTAGCACTGTAGTGGTGTCAACTTCATTAATCCTTACATATAAAAATCAGGATCATTTTTCAACTTCGAACTTAATTTACATTTCAATTTAGCCAATTGGATTGTTAAAATATATTGTGAAATATATGATTTGGGAAATGGAGTATGAGTTCTACAACAGAGTGAGGATCACATTTGATTTCATGGGGAAGAAATTTTTTCATGGAATTAAGTGCAAATAAATAGAGAAATATTCTTTGTTGGGTGTAGAATTGGAGAATATTTAGGGTGACAGACTAAAATCCCCAATTCAGTCGTAGTATTTAAAAACTAAAGCGAGAGTTAGTCTTTAGGTCAAGGGAAGTGGGAGCTCTGGAGTGAGAGCCGGTATCCTCCTAACCTAGCCACGGATTTAGTGACTAAACCTAGGATTAGTCAATGATTTCTATGTACCAGGGTAGAGAAATATAATTGCTCCTATTTGGCACGATACATTTTATAAACATTTATCTCATCTCATTTCACCAGAACCTCATTGTAGTGGGAATGATGATTTTTTACGTAAGAAATCTTCATTACATAAACATATAGATAGTAGATTAGTATTTACTTTTTAAACTTTGCACTTCTGTTTTGCTAATAGTTAAGTACTTTAGTTTTGATAACATCTCAACATTCAAATTTAGTGATAGCGATTTTGTTTGATTTTCTGTAAATTTCCTAGTGAAACTTATAATTTCCAATTTACACCTTCCCCGTGGGATCGATATTTGGGGCTTAAATAGAAAGTCCTTTATCACTTGATAATAATACGTATACTTGCGTAGAAACCCAGTATTAATTGCTTATAATTATATATATTTTACACAACTTACTTTTCATATAACGATCAAGTTTTTGGCACTGTAGTGGTGTCAACTTCATAAATCCTTACATATAAAAAAACTGGTATCAAGTTTTTGTGAAGGTTCCACCGAGATCATATTTATTTTATATTTTATATTAAAAATTGGCTTCACTTGAATCAACTTAAGGAAAAAGACTTGGACAAATTTTCTAAACTTTTTATTTGAGTATTAACTTAATAATTAGTAAAGTTTTATGAAGTTCTTTTTCAAATGAATTTTCTAAGTGAATTTAATATGAAAAATTGCAAATTTTCTTGAAAGAAATAGAGGATCAGAAATCTTAGACTTAATTAATGAATATCCTAGCACCTTTAACATTAATTGGAGTTGTTTTGAATTTTTCTTAAGTTATACTATTGTGTTTAGATAACTTAAATATGGAAGTATAAAAGCTAAATTTTTACTATAATTCATATTTTTATGTAGTAGAGGAGTTACTTAAGGAAAAATAACATGTAAGTTTGAGGGATTTTGATACACCGAAAATATATGCATTTTTAGACCCATATTTTATACTTATTTTTGGTGATATTGCACCTTAATGGAAGGTATTTTGATGTTTTCTTGCAGGTTATTTATTTTTAAAAATTAAAAGAAAAAAGGAAGCAAAAATGATGGAATTCGGAGTCAAAATGACATTTTTGAAGAAGTACTCAAAGCCAACCGTGCCAAGGGTAGTGTTGACCTCATTTTTGGTTGAGGTTTAGATTTTTTCCTTAGTAGCCTAAGGTCTAGCAATAGGATTTTCCTATTGAATATTCTTAGAAAACTAGAAAAGGCACCCACACAACTAGAAATTCCAAACTCTTCTCTACTCAACTTGAAGTTCCACATATTAGTCCGAACCTCTAGCACTTAGTAGGTGGGGTCATTATGAGGGAAAATCATGATGAGTCACCCTTAGGACTGTTGTACCTTAAGGTTGACCCTGGGTGTTGGTCTAGAGCTAACTGACTCACTACTCTCATCTACACTCACATACAGTCACAAAGCCTAGATCCCTTGATCTTTTGGGATACTCATGTAGATGGTCCCCTAAACCTACTAGCTCTAGGGCTATGGTTTGGTTAAGACCACTATGTAGAGGACCCAAAATGGGGTTTCCATTGGTCCATAGCTTGTCGGTGATGGTTGGTACCTCAAATCTACCAAAATACCCATCTTGGCCTTTTACTCCTAAAAACACCCCCAAATCACCAAAATACCCCTCAATAGCCCAAAATCCCAAAAATTCCAAAAATTCCTAGCAAATCCTAATAAATCCCAAATACTCCCAATTTCATTTCTCTCAACTACCACATGACCCAATTTGGCCAATTTGACTATCTTTGATCAAAACCCCAAATTGCCCTTTAAAGACCCACATTTCCCCAAATCCAACATAAATTTCCATCAATTTGATCTCAATTGACCCCAATTCCAATCCTAAACTCAAATTCACTTTTGATATGACCAAACTAAATCAAATTCAAGCTCAATTGGTCCATGATTTGAGCCCAATTTTGATTTGGATCAAAACCCCGATTTTGACCATATGACCTAATCACACAAAATTGAACCCATAGCCTAGTCAATTGGCCTCAATTAATGTTGAAAAATCTTGAAAAAATTCCTATACATCAAAATAAACCATCAATTGGCCTTGGTGAAGTCTCAAATTTATTTTATTTTGGCCTAAATCTAAAATTCCAAACTTTAGCCCCAAATTGGCTACGTCCCCAAATTTCACCCAATTGATTGCCTTAACATCCAAATTGGCATCCAATTCATGTTGGAAAATCTTCATGAGGTCCCTATTGACCATTTATAACAATCAATTTGGACTTAGCCAAAGACAAACCCAAGCTAGATGATATAAGCCTAGCCCAACATGACCAAATTGATTAAAGTTCAAAATTCCCTCAAATTGACCCTTCAATTGAGTTCAAAACCACTTTTGTCCTTCACCAAAGTTATTCCTTATGATCATCTACACCAAATGCAACAATTAATTATGCCAATTGACATAGATAGCCTAGCACAAACTCAATTTTTGGTCATTTGCACTCACTTGGTCCCTTTCACCAAAAATTGACTTAACCATGTCTAAGCCTCCAAAGTAATGATTTCACAGCCACCAAATCCCTCATAAAGACCACACTAAACCCTCCTAATATCACCATGACAAGATATGGACCAATAGATCCCCAAATTAAGGGATTTCACCCATTTTTGGACCAAACTTGAAATATCTTCAACATCATCACTTGCCCTTGGGAGATAATCATCATTAGCCACCCCCTGACTTCCCTGAGCCAAGAGGTGACCAATGCTTGGCCGGCTAGCCACCTTGGTGGCTGGAAAATGGAAAAAACTATGGCCAAGACAAGGGATTTTCACCCAATTCAAACCCAAAGGCCAAATCAGCACAGCTGCTCATTGGAGCTTCTCTGCTCTCCACCTAAGCAACCAAATGCACCCCTCAATTGGCCTTAGCAGCCAACCTAGGTCATTTTATTTAAACTCCCCCTCCATGAAAAAAGAGAAAGAGCTTGAAATTCTTTGGGGAGACTCTGTAAAACTTCTTCAAGTGCTTCATGGAGACCTTTTGAGCTTAACTAAACCTTAGCCACTCATTTCAAGGCCGAAACAGAACATCCTTCAAACATCCACCAAATTCAAATTAATTATATCCACACAATCGCAAAATCAAGAGAAGAAGATCCCCCATAAAAGCCCCATCATCCAACCACCTTAAGGTGGACTTCGACCAAACCCCCAAATCGGCCTTGATCGAATTTGAGTCTAGGCATTTCACCACGACCAGAGGCTTCATCCCTAGGCTTCTGGCACCCACATAAAGCTTCTACAAGCATCCAATTGAGGCTACCCCTCTTGGGCCAAGGTATTCAAAGTTAACCCTAAACCGAGCTTCTTTTAACTATTCATGATTATAATGTCAATTTAAGGGTTTATCAAACATATGGATGTGTTCTACTAGTCAATACGAGCATTTTAAGAAAAAAATCACTCAATTTTGTTAAGGTTTGAGTGAGATATTAGCATTTTAAAATGGACAGTTTTCAGGTCCAGTTCATTTGGGATGATGACCCGTGACCGTCAGATCGAGCGTGTATTGATCGGGTGGCCCTGATCATGTCGGACAGACCACGATCCGACATGGGCAGGAATGAGCTGGTTGGAGGCACCAATCACACAGCGACATGTGGTCTATTCGACCCGTACATGTTTGACATGGACAAGTGGGGAAATAGGGGCATTTTATTATTTATTTAATCCCTAAAAATTCAAAAAATGCATAACTTTGTGTAAAAAATCACAAAAATAAAATAAAAATATCTGCTTGATTAGTGAACAGAGGAGAACAATGTGGAATAAATTTCAAGTCCATTTGATGCATAAAATATTTTTAATTAATTAAATACTTTTTGGAATCATTTGATTCTCCATGCATATTGACACATCACCTTGGCTTGAAATTTTGGCATGTTGTAGCCTCTGTCATGAGAAACATTCTTTGATTTTTCCAAAGTCAGAGGAGGTTCCTATACAGAGATCCATATTTTTCAAGTTCTTGCACATTATTTCCTTAAAATAATCATGGAAATTAGCATATTGATTATAAAATTCTAAGAAAATTTTGGAAGGTCCACCATGACTAGAGAAACTTTTGGAAATAATTTCATGCTTTAAGTCATTTAAAATACCCTTAAATTTTACAAACACTAAATCACTAAGATAATTAATTTTGGAAAATATAAACATTTAAATGATTTGATTTTTGATCTCCACTGTGATTTATGATCCAGAGAACTCATCATAAAAATTTTGAAATATTTTGAGTTCATTTGACAACTTAAGTTGATTTTTAAAGATAAATACCACTTTTGGTATTTAAATGATTTTTTAAAAATCAAAATACAACTCAAAAAATTATGAAACTTAGTTTTTTTTAGTTCTCTGTGATCAGAGAAATTTTATAAAAATAAAATAATATTTAGGATAAAGACTTGATTTTTAGCCTATTTTAAATATTTAAATAATTAAAAATTCATAAAAATTACAAAAAATAATAAAACTCATGGAAATGTTCTAAATTGCTTCCTAATCACTGAGGAATAATTAGAATATTTTTCCTGATTTTCTAAATAAAGATATTGAATTTCAAAGCTTAAAAATAATTTTTTTAAAAGCTAAAATTGAGTTTTTACTAAAGTAATTCCAATAAATCAAAGAAAAAAATATATATGAAATTTCTAACCTGAGAGAGATTTTTCAAAAATACAAAACTTAAATTTGACCATTTAAAATATTTTATTTTTATTAAATGACCCAGATCTTAAAATAATTCTAGTAAATCACTAAGAATTGAAAATATTATGAAATTTGATCGAAAGGCTTATCTGGTCTATCTACCCCAAGTAAAAATTTCAAGGGATTATACTTTACCTTGGTCAAGTTAGGGTCTCTCTATGGAATGCTCGGATTCGGTACAATTGAACTTTCAACAAATGCCAAAAGATAAATTTCAACTTGTTGAAAAACTATGGAATGCTAAAAGTCAAACTTTCAATTCAAAAGAAGGTCTCGGATTTGGTGCAGTTGGACCAATCAATGATTCTGAATTTTGTATGATTGTTACTAATGAGTCAGAAGAGGATTGTCTTGATGTAGAGGATGACTCTACTGATCAACCAATAGAAGTTGCTTCGCCAGAATTTGAGGAGGAAATTAAATCTACTATCGATGAATTGAAAGAGATTAACCTCAGGACTAAGAACGACCCCGGTCTACATTTATAAGTTCTTTACTTGATGACGAAGTATCTGCAGAACTGCTCAAACTGTTAATAGAATTCAAAGATTACTTTACATGGAGCTACGATGAAATATCAGGACTGTCAGCAGAAGTTGCAGTCCATAAACTTGGGGTGAACAAGAATATAACCTCAGTAAAACATGCTCCCAGGAGAATGCGCCTTGAAATAGAACAACAAGTCATCGAAAAATGGGCAGATCCGCGTTTGAGATTGCTTTACATTGAAAAAGTTGATAGACGCCAACTTTGTTAAAGAAGAGCAATACCCCATATGATTAGCCAATATTGTACCTGTTAAAAAGAAAAATGGGCAGATCCGCGTTTGTGTCGACTTCAGGGATTTAAATAAAGCAATTCCAAAAGATGAGTTTTCACTACCTATACCAGAGATGATGGTGGATATCACTTCAACACATGAAATCTTCTCCTTCATGGATGGATCATCGGGATACAACCAAATTAAGATGGCTCCCGAGGATGCAGCACTTACAACTTTTAGAACACTAATTGGAATTTTCTGCTACACAGTGATGTCGTTTGGCCTAAAAAATGCCGGAGCAACACATTAGCATGCAATGAAGAAGATTTTTGATGACCTCTTTCTCAATAAAGTAGAATATTATGTGGATGATTTGGTCATCAAAAGCAAACAAAAAATAGACAATTTGTACGATTTGAAGAACATGTTTGAATGGTTACAGCGATATGACCTTAAAATGAATCCCTTAAAGTGCGCCTTTGGCGTTACCTCCAGGAAATTTCTAGGATTCGTTGTCCGTCATCGTGGATTCGAGATCGACCCGGATAAGATTAAAGCTATCTTGGAAATACCTCCCCTTAAAACCTTGAAACAACTACGTTCCTTCCAGGGGAAGTTGGCATATCTGAGACGCATTATTTCTAATCTCTTAGGTAGGTGTCAGCCTTTCTCAACATTAATTAAAAAGGATGCCAAATTTATTTGGAAAGAGAAATGACATCGGGCTTTTAAGGATGTCAAACAATATTTAATGACACCTTCTATCTTAGCAGCCCCTATCCCAGGGAAACCTTTGATACTTTATACCGCGGCCTTAGATGACTCTCTTGGAGCCTCTTAGCACAAGTCAATGAGGAAGGTAAAGAAATGTGCTCTACTACTTGACTTGTCATCTAATAGCGATTGAGATAAGGTATCCACTTATTGAGAAGCATTGTCTGGTGTTAATTTTTGCCACCCAATTGATTTGTTAAGACTTTGATTCAGAGGAACTTCGAGGAGTTTTCTTGGGGGGGAAATTAGAGATAAGTTATTTAATTATTGTAGTTGTAAGACTATGATTTTATATATAAATTCTGAGTTTTGTTGTGTTTTACTCATGAGATCTGAGTAGTTTTCTCTGTCTTTCTCCTTGTCTTGAGATTTGTGAAATGGTGATTTGAATTGGTGAAGCCAAGAAAATATTTAAGAAATTGTGATGATCTTTTCACTTTGATCTTAATTTACTTTCAATCCATCCAATTGATTTGTTAACATATGTTGAGTTTTACAACTAAAGTAAAGATTACATCCAAGATTCAGGGAAGTCAAAGCCCTTGAAAGTTGGGTGCAAATAAATAGGGAAATAATATTATCGGGCGTAGAATTGGAGATGTTAGAGTGGCAGACTAAAATCCTCAATTTGGTCCCATCATTTGGGTGCTGAAGTGCATATGTTAGCCCTCAGGTGAGGGGAATGTGTGAGCTCTGAAGTGAGAGCCGATATCCTTCTAGCCTAGCCACATATTCAGTAAACAAGTGTAGGAGTAGTTAATGTTCTTTATGCCTGGACTAAAGGGTAAAGAATAGGTACACTCTTATTTGACATAATATAAATTGAACTAATTCATTTTATCCATTCACTATGATTTCTTGACAAGGAGAAGGATGCTTTCTTATATATTGAATATCACAATTAAACCCTCCTCAGTATCATTAGTTATTTAATTATTATTAAAATTACCCATTTATTTCAATTGCCTATTAGTGACAGATAAGCAAATTGAACTTTGTTGTTGTGATTAAAGTATTGCTTTTATAAAATCTTAGTTCGTAATTCTAAACTAATCCCTGTGGGATTGATATCTTGGACTCCATTAGAGCCCTATATTACTTGAGCGATACATATACTTGCATTGATAAGTGTGACTTTATAATTATTGAATATTTATTACGTCCATATTTATCTTATATTTTAAGCATATATAAGTCGCCGGTCAAGTTTTTGACGTTATTGTCAGGGATTTAAATCTTCTAGTAGTGGTGTCAAATTCTTGTATTTTTAGGTATATAAAAAGTCGCGGTCAAGTTTTTGGCGTCATTGCTAGGGAGTGATTAAGTGAGTGAGTCAAATCACAATCAGAGTAACAGACAAATTAGGATTATTATAAAATTTTTACTTGAATTGCAACTTACTTTTATATTTAGTTAATTATATTACTGAGTACTGATTTCAAATTGTATGCGTAAATTTGGACCTGAAAATCTTATACCCTATGATTCAGAATTAGGACACACTGTTAGAAGGATAAGAAGATTAAGAAGAGAACTTAGAAATTCTGATACAATGGAAAACAACCCAAACAATCAAGGAATAAAGAATGAACACCAACCTAGACCCCTTGGAAATTATGCAAATCCTACAACAGATGAAATTCACTTATCTATCCAAAATCTTGATGTAGGTGTTAATGCATTTGAGCTTAAACCTGCTATTATCCAAATGGTACAAAACAATCAATTCGGAGGTACACCAAATGAAGATCCGAACTTACACATCGCTAGATTTTTAGAACTGTGTGCTACTTTTAAATATGATAGAGTCTCAAACGATGTTGTGAGACTTAGACTTTTTCCTTTTTCACTGAGGGATAAGGCTAAGATGTGGTTAAATTCATTAGCACTAGGATCTATTAGAAATTGGGGAGAACTTTCATAAAAATTTCTATCCAAATATTTCCCTCCATCCAAAACGGATAAACTTAGAAATGACATAACATCGTTCTGTCAGATTGATGGAGAGTCAGTATATGAAGCTTGGGAGAGAATTAACGATCTTCTTAGGAAGTGCCCTCATCATTCGTTACAAGATTGGTTGATAATTCAAACTTTTTATAATGGATTAGTGGGATCTCTTACATTGATTATAAATGCTGTGGCTGGTGGTTCTTTAATGTCAAAACCTTTTGATGAGGCTTATTCATTAATAGAAGAGATGGCTACCAACAATTTTCAATGGCCCTCTGAGCAGATAAATCCTAAAAGAGTAGCTAATATTCATGATATTGATGAAATATCTATGTTATCTTCACAGATTGCTACAATTTCAAAGAAATTAGATCATTATGAGATGAATTATTCTCCAACACCTCCTATGATGGAAAAGAATTCATATGGGTAATTTGTGGATGTTCAACCTTCATATGAGATCTTAAATGCTACTAATAGTTTGAATTATTATAACCTAGGTTGGAAGAGTCATCCAAATTTTAATTGGAATAACAATTCTGCTACAAATCAACAATAGACAAACAACTCAGTGAACCCATTATGAAATTCATCCAACCAAGGAAATGTTAACTATAGACCTTTTTATCCTCTAGGATTTAACAGTAATACTCAACTTAAGGAGAAGAAGTTATCTATTGAAGAGCTGATATTAAACACGGGCCAACAATTGCAGAATTAAGGAAATTAATTACAAATTCAAGGAAATCAATTACAAAATCAAGGAACTGCTATTAAAAATATTGAAAACCAATTAGGGCATATCGCTATTGCGCTTAGTAACCGAACACTAGGAACATTTCCTAGTACTGTGGAACCAAATCCTAAAGACCAAGGAAAAGAAAAAATCAAAGTGATACAACTACAAAGTGGAAAAGAATTGGAAATAAGGGTGCAAAAAAAATAGAAACTGAAAAAGAGAAAGTAGATACCAAAAAAGAAAAGGATCATGAGTACCCAGATTTAGAGTATCCATTTACACCAATGAAAATTACTGTAGAGAAGCCTCCACCGCCGTTTCCTCAAAGATTGAAGCAACACAAATAGAATAAACAATTTCCCAAATTTTTAGAAATTCTTAAGAAATTAACAGTAAATATTTCCCTCGTAGAAGCTTTAGAGCAAATGCCCAATTATGTAAAATTTATGAAAGATATTCCGAACAAGAAAAGGAAGTTCACGGATAATGAAATTGTTGCACTTAGCGAAGAGTGTAGTGCAATTATTCAGAAAAAACTTCCTGAAAAATTAAAAGATCCTGGAAGTTTCACTATACCATGTGCTATTGCTGAAAAATTTTATGGAAGAGCTTTATGTGATTTGGGATCCAACATTAATCTTATGCCTCTATCAATTTTTGAAAGATTAGGATTAGGAGAAGTCTCACCTACTTCTATAACTCTACAGTTAGCAGATTGTTTAGTTACATATCCTAAGGGAGTTATAGAAGATGTGTTAGTAAAAGTGGATAAATTTATCTTTCCTGTGGATTTCACTGTTTTAGATATGGAGGAAGATAATGAAATACCTATTATTTTAGGGAGACCATTTTTAGCTACTGGAAAATGTATGATAGATGTTCAAAAAAAAGAATAAATTATGAGAGTTAATGACCAAGAAGTGACTTTTAACATTGCAAAATCTATAAAATACGCTGCTATTGAAAGAGATAATGAATGTTTTTGCATAAAAATTATTGAACATCTACTGAACGAACATTTTAAAGAACATTTTGAAGATAAAAAGAATTTTGAAGGAGAAGAACATTTTGAAGAAAAAGAACAATTTGGAAAGAGTGAGGAAGTTATTTTGGACAAATTAGAAAATGAAGAATTAAATTATGTTCAGGAAAAATTTTAGATGTTGGATATTACGAAAAATGTTGATAAGAATCTATTTCCGTCAATCATAAAACCACCTGAACTTGAGTTAAAGATACTGCCTAGCCACTTGAAGTATGTATTTTTAGGAGACTCATCTACATTACCTGTTATTATATCTTCAGAATTAAATGATCTGCAAGAGCAAAGACTGTTAGATACATTGAAAAGATATAAGAAAGCCTTGGTTGGACCTGAGCTGATATTAAAGGAATCAGTCATTCAATATGTATGCACAAAATTATATTAGATGAACAATATAAACCAAGAGTTGATCCACAAAGGAGATTAAATCCAATGATGAAAGAAGTAGTTAAGAAGGAAATTTTGAAATGGTTGGACACTGGAATTATATATCCTATTTCTGATAGTGTGTGAGTAAGTCCTATTCATTGTGTTTCGAAGAAAGGAGGAGTGACTATTGAAACAAAAGAAAATAATGAATTAATACCTATCAGACAAGTTACTGGGTAGCGTATTTGTATTGATTATAGAAAATTAAACATTGTCATCAGGAAAGATCACTCCCCTTTACCCTTTTTAGATCAAATAATAGATAGACTTACTGTGCACAAATATTTTTATTTTTTAGATGGATATACCGGTTACCATCAAATTCCTATTGCTCCTGAGGATCAAGAAAATACAACATTTACTAGTTCTTTTGGAACTTTTACTTTTCGAAGATTGCCTTTCAGATTATGTAATGCACCTGCAACATTCCAGAGATGTATGATGTTTATATTTAGTAAGTTAATTGATGATGGATTGGATGTATTTATGGATGATTTCTCTGTATTTGGAACATCATTTGACGCATGCTTAAATTATCTTGAAAATGTTTTAGAGTTATGCGAAAGAACTAATTTGGTGCTGAATTGGGAGAAATGACAATTTATGGTTGTAGGAGGAATTGTATTAGGGCATAAAATTTCAGAAGATGGTATGGAAGCAAACCCTGCAAAAATTCAAGTTATATCTAAACTAACAACTCCTACTAATGTAAGAGAGGTTAGGAGTTTTCTTGAACATGTTGGATTTTACATGCGTTTTATTAAAGATTTTTCAAAAATTACTAAACCTTTAGCCAACTTTAGAAAAGGACAAGAAATTTGAATTTACTGAAAGCTGTTTAAATGCCTTTGAGTTATTAAAGAAAAAATTAATCACAACCCATATTATAGTTTCACCTAACTGGGAGAAACCATTTGAACTGATGTGTGATGCTAGTGATTATGTTATTGGAGCTGTTCTTAGACAAAGATATGAAAAGATTTTCAAAGTTATATACTACGGTAGTAAAACTCTTAATGATGCACAAATTAACTATATTGTTACTGAAAAAGAGTTACTAGCAATTGTGTATGCTTTAGATAAATTAAGATCTTATTTAATTGAGACTAAATGCGTTGTGCATACTGATCACTCTACTATTAAATATCTGATGCAAAAGAAGGATGCTAAACCAAGGTTGATTAGATGGATACTTTTGATGCAAGAATTTGAACTTGTGGTTATTGATAGAAAGGGAACTGATAATCAAATTGCTGATCATTTGTCAAGATTAGAAAATTAAGAATCATTTGATACTGATAATGAAATTACAGACAATTTTCCTGATGAACAAATTTATAATATTAATGAGTGGAAAATACCGTGGTATGTTGATATTGTAAACTATATTGTAAGTGATATTCTGCCACCTATGCTGACACTGCAACAACAAAGGAAATTCATTCATGATGCAAAAACATATTTTTGGGATGAGCCTTATTTATATAAACAATGTAAGGATCTTATTATGAGGAGATGTGTACCTTATGAAGAAACTGAGCTGGTCATTTAGAAATGTCATGATTCTGAATTTGGAGGACATTTTGGGATTGATAAAACTGCTTATAAAATTTTACAAGCTGGATTTTATTGGCCTACTATCTTTAGAAATGTTTATAGATACACAAAAACTTGTGATCGATGTCAATGTGTAGGTAATATATTTAGAAGAAATGAAATGCCTTTGAATTTCATGTTAGAAGTTGAGATCTTTGACGTTTGGGGATTAGATTTTATGGGACCATTTATTGTTTCATTTGGAAACTTATATATATCAATTGCAGTGGACTATGTTTCTAAGTGGATTGAAGCACAAGCTTTACCTCGTTGTGACGCTAAAAGTGTTTCAATATTTTTAATGAGAAATATTTTCACTAGATACAGAATGGCTAGAATGATTATCACTGACGGAGGATCCCATTTTAGGAATAAGTACATTCAGAGATTGGCAGAAAAATTTAATATTATTCATAGATCTCTACTACCTATCATCCTCAAACCAGTGGGTTAGCTGAAGTTTCTAATAGAGAAATTAAAAAAATATTTGAAAAGACTGTAAACCCTAGTAGAATAGATTGGTCCACTAGATTGGACACTACATTATAGGCTTACAGGGCTGCTTATAAAACTCCTATTGGAATGACTCCTTACAAATTAATTTTTGGAAAGACTTGTCACTTAACAGTAGAATTGGAGCATAAAGCATATTGGGCGATTAAAGAATTCAATTATAATTTGAAAGATGCTGGTAAGAAGAGATTGTTACAATTAAATAAATTGGAAGAATCAAGAAATGAGTCTTATGATAACGACATAATTTATAAGAAAAAATTAAAGTTATGGCATGATCAGAAGATTAACCAAAAGAACTTTGAATCAGGACAAGAAGTTTTGCTTTACAACAGTAGGCTGAAATTATTTCCTGGAAAATTGAAGTCTCGTTGGTTTGGATCCTTTACTGTGACTCAAGTTTATACTTACGGAGCTGTTGAAATTGAAGATCAAAAGACGGGAAATAGATTTAAAGTAAATGAACACAGATTAAAACCATATTATGAGAGTAAAAGACCAAATTTTAAAGTGGTTTTAATGATCAGTCAACCTGAATAGGTCGGGCTGACGACGTTAAACCAAGCGCTTTATGGGAGACAACCCATATTTATCTTTACTTTATTCGCAATTATAGTAGTTTTTATTTGAAATTATTGTTAGTTTGTGGTAGTATTAAGCTCTACTACTCTTATTTACCCTTGAAACATCTTAAAAATTAGATCCATGAAGAAAAATTGGAATGTATTCGGACCAGAGTGAAACTGTGAAAATTTTGCCTTGGGCGTCGACTGCGCCCTTGATGCCGCTGAAGGCACCCTCTAAATTGCCGACGGTGGGTTTTTCCCGAGACTCCAGACAAAATTGACACAGAGGCGTGCCAATGGCGCCATCGACCCCATCGACGGTGAGACCGGAGAAATGGTGGTTACATGGGTTCAAATGGTGGTTTTTGGGCGGAAATTGTCTTTTAAAACTCAAAAAGTTGATTTCTAGTTCATATTTTTCCTCAAAAAATGAAGTGAAACTCTATCAATTTTATTCCTATGGCGTCAATTCCCCTGATAATCCTAGAATACGAGTTTTCAATTGGCAAAAATTTATTAGTGCGGAAGCGCAGCGAATCTTCAACAAGTTGCTGACGAAGAAAATATTAATCAAAGAGCGAGGATTCATAAATCACAGATTGAATAATCTCACAATGGATATTGAAGAAATGATAGTGCGGCGAAGATGGGAAGTGCTGTGCTACACTACCGCCGTCGTAGTTGTTCCAGTGATGAAAGAATTTTATGCAAATTTGCATAAAATCAACCAATTAGTTGTTTATGTGCGAAGAGATGGATTACTTTCACTCATGCACGAATCAACAAATTATATATGATAGAGAATGTTCCTGTCTGCCACTATTCCAATTTCGTCCTAATGAGAAACCAGATGAATGAGATTTACCAATATTTAACGGACAAAACTGACGACTGGGAAACAAGAGAAAACATGTATGTTAGTTTTTCTACAACACTCCTGAATCCCGTTTCAAAACATTGGCACTTTTCATTTCTGCGAAACTGTTACCGACAATGAAGATTGGTGAAGTTTCTAAAGAATGTGTCATTTTGAATTACTGCATCCAAAGGGGACTGCCGATCAACATCGGATCTATAATTGTGAAGTCAGTTTTGGGCTTGATCGTTCATGGATCAACTTATGGGCTTGGACACCCCTCCACAATTTTCTCACTCTGTAGTTAGATCCAAGTGTCCTATGAAAATTGGGAAAAGGTACTACTACCTTGGAAGCCATTGAATCCAACTGAGAGATTCCCAGTTTTTGAAGATGAAAATGACATGGTAATTATAGTAGATCAAGCATCTCAGAATTTACTGCCAGTTGAACCCTTAGTCCCTGATAAGTCTCTGGTGATCCTGTGCCGAATCAAAAATATGGAAAAAGAGGTGCAAAATGTCATAAATGCGATTAATAATTTCTCTGATTTCTTC
>NEWO01000449.1:485880-501923 GCA_003013225.1 Phalaenopsis aphrodite | reverse complement strand
TAGGATTAGTCAATGTTCTTTATGTCTGGACCAAAGGGTAAAGAGTAGGTATGCTCTTATTTGGCACAATATAAATTGAACTAATTCATTTTATCCATTCACTATGATTTCTTGACAAGGGGAAGGATGTTTTCTTATATATTGAATATTACAATTAAACCCTCCTCAGTATCATTAGTTATTTAATTGTTATTAAAATTACCTATTTATTTCAATTGCCTATTAGTGACAAATAAACAAATTGAACTTCATTGTTGTGATTAAAGTATTGCTTTTCTAAATTCTTAGTTTGTAATTCTAAACTACTCTCTGTGGGATCGATATCTTGAACTTCATTAAAGCCCTATATTACTTGAGTGATACGTATACTTGCGTTGTAAAGTGTGACTTTACAATTATTGAATATTTATTATGTGCATATTTATCTTATATTTTAAGCATATATAAGTCGCCGGTCAAGTTTTCGGCGCCGTTGCCGGGGATTTAAATCTTCTAGTAGTCGTGTGAAATTCTCGTATTTTTAGGTATATAAAAAGTCGCGGTCAATTACCCTAATTTTGAAAGTTAATCCATTGCAATATCTGATGACCCAACCAACACTCTCCGGACGTTTAGCAGGATGGTCAATGATCTTATTGCATTTTGATATAACTTTTGTTCCCCTTCGTGCTATCAAGGGACAGATACTAGCAGACTTTCTCGTTGCACACCCACTGCCAGCCGGGTCCTCTCTCAACGACGATTTACCAGACAAGAAAATACTACAAATGGAATTTTCTAGTGCGCAACGTTGAGAAATGCACTTCAATGGCGCTTTGTTGGCCAGGAAAGACAAAGGATCAGGCACAGTTATACCAGGCAAAGCAGGGATCAGTTTGATCTTTATTACGCCAGATAAGGGTATGTTGAGGTTCTCATACCACCTGATAGAGCCGCGCACCAACAATGGTCACAAGACATGGTTATAACAAATGACAACCTTAGAGCCTAAAGCAAGTTACGGCTTACATTGCACAACATGGTTGTGCATAGGCCAAAAATGAGATGAGGATTTACGTCATGCTAGATGATTTACCTCAAATTCCTTTGGCTTGTTATTTAATTCTAATGGGGGGTTTGCAATTATAGACCTATTTTCTCTCTCAAAGTTTTTCTTTTGTACATTCTTGTCATGCTGCTCATGGTGTTAGCTCCAAACTTATCGTCTAAGTGACAACTCCAGGTTCAAAGTTTTATAATTTTGTAGTTTAAGTGACAGTTTTGTTATTGTTGTTGTAGTTCAAGTGTCTTTAAGGGGGATTTTAATTTAATTAGAGCGACACCAGTTAGGATCCTATGGTTAAGTCATTCCGACACCATTATTTTTTCTTAAATTTATTTAGTCTAAAACAGTTATTAAGCTCATTTAAACCACAGAACTCCCATTAGCAACCATAGGTTACCTTATATGAGAAATCCTCGTAAACCCAAAGGAGTGTATTATGTTTGTTAATTATTTGTGTTTTTCATTTTTGGTTTGATTTTGCATGTAAAGTAAATAAATGTAAGTAGAAAATGTTGTACGATAAATAAGTAAAATTCTAATGCATAAAATGAAAATGTGTACCTAGGCCTCTGCTACTGCTGCATGGTTTGCATCATAAAGCATAATATAATTGTTGGAGGTTTTAAAAAATTATAGGAAAATAAACAGAAGCATTTGGTACTAAAAAAGGTCAAAAAATGAGTTGTAGAAAAACACAAATATGTAGAAGAAAGCTCATAGACACATAGGGAATATCAGAGATAAGTGTAAGACATTGGTAAATGTGAGGGCTCAGAGCTAGATTATGTGCTTCCCAACCTTGAGTGAGAGCTACCAACCCGATAATCTATGGAGGGCAGTCTAACCTCAATCCAAGTGATTAACCGTGGACCTTATTTTTATTTTTAATTTAATTTTCATGCATGTAGAATTTACTTTAACAAACAAAAAGTTTCATTTTTGTAAATACTTTTCGTGGTAGTATAGTCCACAGGTTAATTACTTGGATCAAGCTATGATTATAGGAAACCTAAGAGCATCAAGGGGAGTTATCTCATCGAGAGTCAGTGAATAATATCATCGAACCTTATCCTCTTCATTTTATTGAGTGTTTTTGAGATAGGAGATACTATTCTAAATCCCACATCACATCCCTCATTTTAGCTAGCATTATCATCATTGCCCTAGCCACCTTTACCTCAGATTTACACAAGCCTGATGATCCATATAGGGCAAAAAAATATCCCCAGTTGCTTGCAAGGATTTAAATACCTTAAGGAAAACTCAAATCCTTGAGCATTGGGTCAACTAATGTAGGATAAGTAGTGTAGGGAATTTTTATTGATTTAGGTGAATTATCGTGGCCCGAGACATAACTTGCTGGGTCCCTAAAAATTTTAAGGATGTTTTTTCTTGAACAAAGCATAATAATTTCAGTTGACATTTAAAATATCCAAAAGATCATAAAAGTGTTCTAGGCACAACCCTAAACAACTTTTAAAATCCCTTAAACTATTTTGAGTTCATTTGAATTTATTACGTTATTCAATTAATCATCTAAAGTTAAATTTAGATCCAATGAATTAATTTATCCTATGCTCAATGAACCTTAATGTTTTAATTTTCCCATAAGCGGGGTAATTTGACATTCACTTGATGTTTTATTTAAGAGTTATGTAAGTTGATGCTCTTAAGGGCAAGCTCAAGTCATTAAGGATCTTGGACTCACGATTAAAGTTGCACTTGTAATGCTTCAATGGTATCGATGATTGATTAAGTTTTATTTTCTAAACCTCATTAGACAAATTTAAATCAAGCCTAACTCACCACTAAGCCCATAAGTCAAGTTTTCGATGTAGATTTGCAATAATCAAAGATAATCAAAGATAATGAATTAAGTGAATTTAATTCTCATTGGAAAAAAATACATTAATCAGCAATTAGGAGGCTTAAAATGAGTATGTTACAATCTTTCTAGCTCAAGCCCACTGCCTTAGAATCTTCCAATGTGGTTAACTTCCAAGTAACAAAATTTAAGAAAATTACATTTTTATCCTTGTAGAAAAGTGTGAGTTGGTTCCTACCTCTTAAACCCTTTTGTTTCAAACATCTAAGAGGACTCATTATGATCAATATTACCCATTTACTCATTGACTTAACCTAAAATTTAATTAGAGTGTCAAAATCCCATAATTAGCATTTTGCTTCTAGGGCTTTCCACATCACAAATCATTAAATTCCACTCAAATAACTTTGAGATCATCTTGGTACCCCACTCAAGGGTCTATTTAAATATCAATGGTGAAATTATAATTTTCTAATTTTTATTTAATTGTTAATAATTATTTTTACTCAAAAATTGGATTTTTCAATATTAATTCATTCAATTAATAAAATTAAAGTTTTTGTCTTAGGAAAATTATTAGAGGTTCACCTAGGTCAGAGGATCACTTGGACCAAATTTCATGATTTTTGGAGTTATATTTTAATTTCTATAATTATTTATTGATTATAATGATTAATTAAATAAAAAATATAATTTAGTTTCAAAATTTTTTTTTTATATTTTCTTTAATCCCTATAAATTCAGAGAACTAAGAGAAAAAAACTTTTCTTTTTTATGATTTTTATTCTATTTTTTCTAATTATTTTGATACCAAATTAAAGAAAATACATTTTTGAGATTTAAAAATAATAACTTTAGTAGGAAAATTAGGAAAAATGTTCTAAATGGTCCCAAGTGATCAGGGAAAAGTTTGTGACATTTTGGTATATTTTTGTATTTTTATGTTTTTTAATTATTTTTTAATTAAAAATTATCCAAAAAATGAAATATTTATTTTAACACCACTTTTATTTTTTCTTGAGTGCCCCTAGTCACAAGGATCTCTCCAAACCACCTTTCATAATTTTTTTAATTATATTTTATTTTATTTAATTTTTTAGTGCAAAAATCCCATTTATCATGAAAAATAGGTTTTTAATATGAAATACATTTCAAATGGCTTTCAAAATTTTACAGAGGCTTAATATGTTAATTATTTTCACTATGGATCAAATTCTGTAATTTATTGAATTATAATTTATTTTCTTAATTTTTTATGGGTTTTAATGACTTAGCTAAGATAATACACTTAATTATTTAAACTTATTTTACGTTTTTCCTAGGGTCCTCTGCAATATTTTTCTTATTTATAATTTAATTTATATAATTATTTTGAGAAAAAATGGAGACTTAAATGTGAAAATTAAGGCTTGTAAACTTAGGGGTGTTCTTTGACTTTTAAAAAATTAGAGAACACTCCTAATCATATGGAGAATAAACCCCCTAAATTTTAAGTCATTGTGATTAATATTTAATTAAATAGAATTAAAATAAGCTCTGGAGTATTTACTTAATTAAAAATAAAATACATGACAAATAATATTATATATATTTATTAAATTAAATCAAAAATTTATTTTTCAAAACAACAAAATCAACATGGTAGATATTCCAGGCCGACAAGCTTAGCTTGGGCTTGGATCCAAACCAATTAAAAGCGCAATTTGGTTAGAAAAATGTCATGAAGAATATAAGAAGTGAATTTGGTATAATTGAATTGATCACATGGCTCAATTTAATGAAATTTTGACATTGGGTCAACTTTAGGGTAATTTATTTGGGCCTGATTTTAGGTTAGGCTAGAATTTGTGTTTAGAACAATTGAGGGTTCAAATTGGTCTAGGGGAATGTACGAAGAGTTTAGGATTCAAAAGTGAGGGAATTTGGTTGTTATGGGGTTCAATTTGATGGAAGTTAGAGGTAGGGTCAAATTGGTGGTTTTTGGCTCAAGATTGAAATTAAGAATGGTTCAATTGGGCTCTAAATTGGTATAGATTGGGATTGAACAAAGTGAAATTGAGTTTAGAATTGAAATTAGGTGAGATTGAAATGATTTTCTTGGAAATTTGGGGTGATTTGGAGACTTGAGGCATTTAGGGGCAATTTGGGGATTCGAGCTAATTTTGGTGAATTTAGGTGCAATTGCGGTCACGTTCAAAGTAATTTTTGGAGACATTTGGAATGAATTTGGAGATTTTGAGAATTTGTTTTGCCATGATGGGCATTTTGGTAATTTTGGTGAAGTTAGGGGCATTTGGGAAGTTTAGAGGATTTGGGATATTTTGGGCAAGTTGCAGATTTGGGAGGGTTTAAAAATCATTTTTGGAGAGAATTTGAGAATTTGGGCAATTTTAGGGAAATTAGGGTTTCAAGGGTTTTTTTGGTAGTTATGGAAAAGTTTGGAGACAAAAGGTAAAAATTGGGTACTTGCGTGAAATTGAAGTTCATGGAAGATGCCAATCATAATGAGATCCTTCTGATGCCATGAGACCAAGGAAATCCTCCGTTTTGGATCCTCCATGTGTTGGTCCTAGCCACCCTAGCCTAAGACCAAGGGTTTGGGGAACCACTCACATGAGTTTCCAAAAGAGTGTGGAACCAAGTTAATCATGCTTGGTTTAGGTTTTAGGTTGTGCATGTGTGTTCCTGACCAAGACCAAGACCAAACCACTCTGGGCTAACCCTTAGGTTAGACAATCTTATGGGGACTCCTCTTGAGATCCCTTATGGTTGCTTTCATCCATCTAAGTGGTAAAGGTTAAAACCACACATGTGAAACTTTAAGAAGAGTAAAGAAGTGTTTAAAATTTTTTAATGGGGCATGGTTCCATAACTAATCCTCTAGGATAGTCAATAGGAAAGTCTTATGGCTAGATCCTAGGCTTCTAAGGAAGGAAGACTAGACCTCAACAAAGTGAGTTCAACAATAACCCATCTTTAAAAGCCCAAAAAACCAACCCTTTTACCCCATTATTAAATTTTAAAAGCCCATGCTTAAAAATTCTAAAAGCCCAAATTTCAATCCTTTTTGAGAGGCCCAAAGCCCGCATGACAATTTGATCTTTATCATCTATTTAATAAAATTGAACCTTACACCATGCAACATATGATCAAATTAAAATAAAATTAGCCTCATAACAAGCTCTCTCAAAAAATGCAAAAAATTCTAAAATCAATTTCCATGCAAATTCCCAAGCCACATGTGAGCCATGGAACCTTGCCCCAAGCCACATGTGAGCCATGAAATCCTTGCCACCTCACCATGCCACTTTCGGTAAAAGGAGGAGCCTCTTTAATAATTCCTTAAAAGTGGTGAACCTCTTTCATGAGTCCCCTAAACCCATGCTTAGTCCTAAATCCTTTGGATGATGACTTCTCCACACCATATCGGCTATGCCATCTAATCTCCATCAGCCCCAAACAAACCTTGGTGGGTGAACCTTACGATCACCAAAGGAGGGAAGATGATATTTTAATTTCATATATGTATATTTTAGTTTTGTAAAGTAATATTTTAATTTTGAAAACATGAGGCCAAATCGATCCCTTATAGACAATAGTTTAAATAAACAAGTACGACACCGTAAACGATGTATCTATCCTGAGAAATAAGCACATTACTTGTTATTGCAGCTTGAATAAATAAAATAAAAAATTAATGACATCCATTTTAGTATACAAAATCATTTATGTTGACTTACAAATTTCCTCTATCTAATATGAAAGATTAGATAGAGTTTATTTTAAGCTAGGTTCTAATGTTTTCTATAAGGGCAAATCCCTAAAATTAATTACATCTTAAATGACCAAGGTCACCTAAAAAACTCTCGATTTAGATCAGAAATATTATCTTCAAGAATTTCAAAGTTTAGGACTTTCAAGGTCAGAAAAAAGAGTATCAAATAGGAAATATCAAATGGTAACAGTTATTATGGAATCCAAAGGGAGGAAACTAGGGGATGCCACGGATCATGAGAAGAATCTTGGTGACTTCCCAAGATATCCTATGGTTTGACTTCAGATTTAAGAAAATATTATTAAATGTTCATCATGTCAATTTTAATTATTTAAGGCTTACACTTGCATGACACAGTCATACAAATAGCCTGGAAGATGAGAGGATTTAAGTCGTAACGAACAACGACCTTGGAGCCTAAAGTAGTAAGGGCTTAATATGCACAACATGATTGTATAAAGGCCTAAAGAGAAGTTGAGGATTTATTCCATACTAGAAAAACTACCTTAAAGTCCTATGACTTGTTATTTAACTCTAAGAGAAGATTGTTGTGGTAGATCTGCTTGCTCTCTCAGAGTTTTTATTTTGTGTCTCCATGTCATGCTGCCCACAAATTATACTCTAACCTCCTCGTTTAAGTTACAAACCCAAGTTCTAAAATTCAAAAGGTTTTACCATGTATGATGAAGTGTTTAGTTTAATTATTATTTAGTGAAATTAAAGTTGATTAGAGCGACACCGATCAGGATCCCACAGTTCCCTCATTATGGTACCACTATTTTCTCTTAAATTTACTTAGTTTAAACGAGTTGTTAAGCTCATTTAAACTGGGGAGATCTCGTTAACAACCATAGGTTACCTCATCTGAGGGACTCCCATAAATTCAAAAGGCATATTATGTTGTTGTCTGTTTTGAAAAGTTTTATTTTAAAAAAAAGATGATATTTTAATTTTGAAAAAATATAATTTTTTTAGTTTTTTAGTTGAGGTATAGTTTTGCAAGTAAAGTAAATAAGTGCAGGTAAGAAAATGTTGTTAAGTAAATAAGTAAAATTTCATTGCATAAAATATAAGTGTGTAACTTAGCCTCTAATACCGCTGCATGATTAGCATCATAAAGCATAATATATTTGCAGGAAATTTAAATAAATTACAAGAAATTAAACAGGAGCATCCAGTACTGGAAAAGTCAGAAAAACAAGTCGTAGCAAAACACAAGAGAGTAAAAAAACACCCGTAGTCACACATGAAAGATCAGAACTAAGTGTAAGACGTTGATGAAGGTGGAGGCTCAGAGCTAGACTGTGTGCTTCCCGACCTTAAGTGAGAGCTACCAACCTGATAATCTATGGAGGGCAGTCATATCCTCGATCCAAGGGATTAACCTTGGACCTTCATAAATTTTCATTTTATATTTAATTTTCATGCGTGTAGATATTAATTTATCATTCAAAAGAGATTTTGTTTAAAACATTTTGTAAAGTGGTGTAGTCCACATGTTAATTAATTTGATCGAGCTTGGAATATAGAAAACCTAAGAGTATCAGGGTAATCATTTTGTCAAGTGTCGCTGAATAGTATCATTGATATGTATCCTCTCTTCTTATTGAATGCCTTGACGTAGGAGATACTATTCTAGAATCTCACATCGTACCCCTTGTTTTAGCACGCATTAGCATTATCGTCATTGCCCTAGCCACCTAGACCTCAGACTTACACAAGTTTGATGATCCATTTGTGACAAAATAAATATTCTCAGTTGCTCACAAGGATTTAAATACCTTAGAGAAGACTCAAATACATGAGCATTAGGTTAATTAATGTAGGATAAGTAGGTAGGGCATTTTTATTGATTTAGGTGAATTATCGGGTCCCGAGACATAACTTGGTGGGTCCTTAAAAGTCTTGATGGATAATTTTCTTGAGAAAAGAATGATAATTCCAGTTGTCCTTCAAAATATTCAAAGGATCTCAAAAATGCTCGGGGCATAACCCTAAACAACTTTTGAAGCCCCTTAAATCATTTTGAAATCATTTGGACTTAATATGTTGTTCAATTATTCATCCAAAGTTAAATTTAGATTCGATGAATTAATTTATTGTGTGCTCAATGAGCTTTAATATTTTAATTATCACATGAGCGGGGGCACTCAGACATTCACTCAATGTTTTATTTAAGAGTTATGTAATTTGATATTGAGGGCAAGCTCAAGTCATTAAGGATCTTGGACCTAGAATTAAATTTGGGCTTATAGTGTTTAGAGGTGTTCATGATTAGTTTTGTTCCTCTTTTCTAATCCTCATTAAACATATTTGAATCAAGAATAGCTCACTACTAATCTTTTAAATCCAATCTTCGGGGTAAGTTTGCAATAATCCAAATAATAATTTAAGTGAATTTAATTCTCATTAAAGATCATGCTTATCATCTGATCACCAATTAAAAGCTTCAAATGAGAAATTTATCATCTTCCTAATCTCGAGCCCACTACCTTAGGATCATCCTATTAAAATTTCCAAGTCATAAAAAATTAGAGAAATTACAATTTTACCCTTGTTATAGAAAAGATGACAAATTGATTTCTACCTCTTAAACCCTTATGTTTCAAACATTTAAGAGAGTTTATTATATCAATGTTACCCATTTTCCATTTGATTAACCCTAACATTTAATTAGGACCTAAAAATCCTAAAATTACCATTTTGCCCTTAGCGCTCCTCTATTTCATAACTCATTAAATTAAACTCAAATAACTTTGAAGTTTTTATGTTACCCCACTAATGGGTCAATTAAAATATCAGAGAAGAAAGTATATTTTCTAATTTTTATTTAATTTTTAATAATTATTTTAGCTTAAAATAAGGATTTTTAATGTTAATTTATTTAATTAACTAAAGCAAAGTTTCTATTCATGGAAAAATTTTTGGAGGTTCCCCTAGGTTAGTGGACCACTTGGACCAAATTTCATGATTTTTTTAATTATATTTTATATATTATAATTTTTATTGATTTTAGTGATTAGTTACATAGAAAATATAATTTAATTTCAAAAATTGCTTTTAATGTTTTTATTACATCTCCCTAGGTCTAAAAAACTCACAGAAATGAAATTTTCATTATTTTTGATTATTTTATTTTATTTTATTTATTTATTTTAGTAAAAGATTAAGGAAATTTCATTTTCAGCATTTAAAAATACATAAATAAATTAGAAAAATTAGGAAAAATATTTTATGGGTTTTAAATTATCAGGAAACAATTAAGAACATTTTTGTGCATTTTCATATTTTTGTAATTTTTAAATTATTTTAATTATTTTTAATTTAAAAAGTTGCTAAAAATGAACTATTCGTTTTAATATATATTTTTATTTTTTTTAGGTGCCCCTGATCACAAGTAACTTCCAAATTAATTTTCATAATTTTTCTAATTATATTTAATTTATTATGATTATTTTAATGAAAAAATCTCATTTTACCTTGAAAAATAAACTTTGGAGAGGGTTTCATAAATAAATTTCAAATAGGTTTCAAATTTTTAGAGAGGGTTTCAATGATCATTATTTACAATGTGAAATAATTTTTACAATTTTGGATTATATTATATTTATTTGAATTTTTATGAATTTTTTTGATTTAATTAGCTATTATAATGTAAAAAATTATTTAAAGTCAATTTATATTTTTCCTAAAGTCCTCTAACCATAGAAAACCTACCAAAATAAGTCCTATATTTTTTTATTTTAATTTTAATTTATATTATCGTTTAAACAAAATAGGTAACTAATCTTGAAATTTAGGACTTTTAGGAGTAGAAGTGTTCTTTGACTTTGTAAAAATCAAAGAACATCTCTAACCACATGCAAAATAAGCACCCCCCCTCCCCCGCCCCCAACCCCAAATTTCAAGCCAAGATGATTAATATTTAATTAAATATAATTAAAATACTCTATGGAGTATTTAATTATTAAAAATAAAATACATAATAAATCATTTTTATATTTGGTTCATAATTTTTTCCTTTATTCACCGAGTAATAAGGTATTTTTATTTTATTTTTATGAATTTTCTACATAAAGTTATTGATTTTTAAAGTTTATGAATTTAATTAAATAAAAAATGCCCTATTTTCTACTTATCCACTCGGCGTTGATTGGATCCTCGACAACTCCGAAACTCCATGCGATGTGCTCCTATTTGACATTATATTTTCCGTTAACTGCTACGTGGCCCACCCTTTATGAACTGTTCTCCCCAACTCATCCTCTGTCGTTCGATCAATACACGAGCGAATGCAGACATTTGTTCATTGTTCCCATTAGACCTAACCTGAGAACCATCCACTCTAAAACACTAAGATCTCACTTGATACTCCATTAAATCACATGGATATTTATCTTATAGCTTCATCTAGTCAAGATAAACATATCTATATAATTACATGCGTATGAAATAGAAATCTACTTAACTATTAATGAAATAGAGACCAAAATTAGAGATTTCAAAGTATACCTTTGCCCAAGAGATGAGGTCTTGATTGGGTGCTTCTGGAAGCTTCTTTGTAGTCCACCAAATCTCCTCAAAGGGTGGTGCGGCTTTGGTGTAATAGTGGGTTAGGGTGCTCGAAAAAGAGGTGTTTTGTTGGGGAACTAACTCTTTTGGTCTAAGGAAGCTTTTGGAAGGTTGAATTTAAAGTTTAGTGGATGTTTATGTAATGATAAAAAATGGCTCTCATTTTGGAAGTTTAAATTGAGCTTGGACAGTGGATTTCAATGGCTATGGATGGTAGGCTTCAACTCATGAAGGCCAGCGAAAGCTCTGTTAGTAGTTTAAGAGGAACTCCCTAAGCAAATTGTAACACCTTCTTCATGGTTAAGAGAGTGGTGGCTTAAATAGCCATGGACATGGTGGCCAACAGGGCAATCTAAGGGGCTGATAATGGTGCTTATGTGGAAGGTTGAGCGGTGCAATTAGCCAATTAGAATGTGACACATTGGATGGGTCTAATTTAGGTTTGGTCCATGGGGAGAGTTTCTCTGTTTTGGGTTTTTTGGCCACTATTCCAGCCAGCCAGGCCAGGGGAGGTGGATAGCAGAGTCACGGGAGCTAAAGGGAAGCTTAATTGTGATTAGGATGGAGTTTTAATCATGTGATGCCAAACTTAAGTAATTTGGCCAAAAATGGGAATAAATCCCTTAAATCAAAAGACCCTTGGTCTATGGCACCTCTAGGGTGGGCTAAGACAATCTAGGCTGGTTCCTAGAGTCCAAATGGTAGCTGTGGTGGTCCAAGTTGGGCTAGACCAAGTGGCTCAAAGTGTGTTCAGGGTTTGGGTTCAAAATCTAGGATTTGTCTTGGACTTCGGTTTATGCTGAGCTAGCATTTGGATTTGGCTCAATTAATTGGCATATTTGGTGTAGGGGGTTGTCATAAGGCATTGGGAAGTCAATTGGGTTAAAATTGGGAGGTTATGAAGTTCAATTTAAAGAGATTTGGATTTTTAGGCAAATTTAGGGGTTTTGGTTTGAATTAGATTTTGGCTTGGTTTGAGTTTGTGTATAAGACAATTGAGGGCTAAAATTGTTCTAGGAGGATGTTATGAAGAGTTCAAGATCCAAAATGTGGGAAATTGGATAGGTTAGGGAGTTCAATTCGATGGAAATTTGGCTTAGAGTCAATTTAGGGCATTTGGGTTAAACTTGGAATTTGGGGTTGAAATTGGGTTCAATTGGGCTAGAATTTGGTTTTAATTTGGTTTAGACATGATAAAAAAATTGATTGGGATTTGAAATTGGGGAAGTTTGAAATCAATTCGGTGGAAATTGAGGGTAATTTGGAGACTTTAGGTATTTAGGGGTAAAATTGAGATTTTGGTCAAAATTAGTCAATTTGGCCAAGTTGGATCAATTGATGGCTAGGATTGGTTTTGGGGATGTTTCAAATGATCTAGGATGTTTTGGGAATTTTTGGGCCTTGATGGGCATTTTGGTAATTTTGACAAATTTGAGGGTATTTTGGGAGTTTTGAAATTTTTGGGGTATTTTGGACAATTTGAGCGGTTTAAAATGGTTTGGGATGATCTTTGGATAAAATTTTAGAATTTGGATCATTTCAAGAAAATTAGGGTTCCAGGGGTATTATGGTAATTTTGGAAATGTTTGGGAATATGTCGACACTATTTTAGTTGAGGAGTTGCCCGTAAAAAGCTGTCGGTCACCGGAATTGAAATCCCATCGCTCGCTTTGGAAGAACCTTTTAATTTACATATAGATTTAAGTTTAGAAAAATATGAAATCAAACTGACCCCATATTTTTCATAGTTTAAATGAAAGGGCGTTATACCTTAAACCTTGTATCTATCCCGAAGGATAAACACAAGAATTGAGGATGAGGCTTGATCAAATAAACTAAGAAATATATGATGACTTTTTGGTCTGCGAAACCATTTTATTTGCCGACAATTTCCCCTATTTACTACGAAGAATTAAATAGGGTTTATATTAAGCTGGGTTCAGAAAAGTTTCCTATAAGGGCAAGCCCCTATAGTTAATTACATCTTAAATTACCAATGCCACCTAAGAAAACTTTTGATAAAATCAAGAAATATTATCTTCAAGGATATCAAAAGGATAGGATTGTTCAACGAGATCAGACAGAGAGGTGTGAAATGAGATTGGCTCAAGTTTGGAGCATTTTGTTTTTGGAATCCAAAAGAGGAAGGACCAGGGGGATGTCATGGATCCAGAGGAGAACCTATGTGACTTCCTAAGCTATCCTATTGTTTGGCTTTAAGTTTGAGGAGAAATATTTAGGTGTTTCATCCTGCCATCTTTATTAATTTAAGACTTACATTCGTGTGAAAAAATCTCACAAATGACCTGAAAGATGTGAGGGTTTAGGTTGTGACAAACAACAACCTTAGAATCGTAAGCGAGTTAGGGCTTATATTATACAATAGAGCTATACAAAGGCATAAAGATGAGTTGAAGATTTATGTTTCACTAGGAAGACAACCTCAAAATCCTATGACTTGTTATTTAATTCTATTGAAGGAATGGTTTAGCTGGTGTTGACATGTTCTGCTGTTGAAGATGGTCGTGCTGCCCACCATGCTAGCTTTAAGCTCCTTGCCATGACGAGTTTGAGTTTTCTAGGGTGTCAAGTTATGATGTCAAATCAAGTGGCCCTATGGTTGTAGTTCCTTATATTTTATGGGGGATGTTATAGTTGATTAGAGCGACACCGGTTAGGATCCTACGGTTCCCTCATTCCGGCACCACTATTTTCTATTAGATTCACTTAGTCCAAATGAATTTATTAAAATCAACTTAATGAGTTCCATTCTTTCATTTGGACCGTAAGAAGCCTCGTTAGCAACCGTAGGTTATCTCCTCCGAGGGATTGCCGATCATCCAATAGAGACATCTTAATTTAGTTGTAGTTGTTGTTTTGTGCGATGTTTGTGATTAAATCTTGAGTTATTTTATATTTTAAATGTTGTGGCGGTGAATTTTATCTTGGTTGATTTTAGATTTTGGTTTTGGTTTTGGTTTTGTGGCTATCCTGATAGTTTTAGTTTTCATGTAGGGTTGTTTAGCATGCAAATTTGTGTTTTGTTCATACAAGCAGGTAAGTAAGCACAATGTAGAAAGCTTAAGAAAAGACAATGCTGTGAACTGTAAAAGCGTACCTGGCGAGTCTTCTTGTTTCACCACCTAAAACTCAAAATGCATGTTAGAACATTTTATGTAAAGTAAAAAAGAAAGGTTTTGGCGACCTACCTAACCCTAGGTCATATCTTGGTGGGTCCTTATTAGTTTAATTAAGGATGATTTTTGTTAAGCAAAACATATTAGTTTAGTAGACCTCTGAGGTATCCAAATGATACGAAGGAAGAAGCAGGTCAATGCTTCCCTCTCACCGCCTGGTGAAAAGTCTCGAACTCATTTAAACTTATCATGTTGCTTAAGAAATCCACCCTATAAAAATTCTCCTAATGCTCAACAAACATTGATGTTTCAATTATCCCTATGAGTAGGGTAATTATCATTTGTGATTTAATTTGTAAATTATGTGGGTGAAGACCCTTAAAAGGGCAAGTTAACGTTATTAAGGCACTCAACCAACTTTTTAATTTGGGCTTGTAATGTTCTAAAGGTTTTTAATTTTAGCTATGTCCACTTTTTTAATCCTTATTTAACCAAATTTGATTTAGCTTAGGTCACTACTAAGCCCTTAAGATTTTGGTGGATGTCTTAAAAAGGGATTAAAATTTTAAGTGATGATGATTCTTTTTTGAAAGTCATTTGAAAATCAAATAGGGGTATTAAACTAGTGAGTTATTAACACACAAAACTATACCCCTAAGTCTAGGATCATTTATTTGACTAGACTTCCAAATTATAATAATTTAAGAAAATTACAAATTTATCCTTAAAAAACAAAAGTGAGATTGGTTTCTACCAATTAATCTCCCTTTTGGTTTTAATCATCCAAATGAGTTAGTTAAAATCAGAGGTTGCCCTTTTCCCTCTTTGAATTAAGCCTAAATGTTAATTAAGGCTAAACTTCCAAAATTACACTTTTGCTCCTAAGGCTCTATCACTTCATAATTTGTCAAATTTAATTCAAATGACTTTGAAATTTTTATCTTACCTTACTAATGGGTTAATTAAAATATCAGAGGAGAAAATGTGATTTTTTTCAAAATTTAATTTAATTTACAAAATGATTTTTATGAAAAAATAAGATTTTTCAAAGAAAATTCCATAGCTTGACCAAGGCAAAGCCTAATCCCTTTAATTTGTTATTTGAGGTAGACTTAGATCAGAGAACCATTTGGACTAAATTTTATGATTTATTGAATGTAAGGATCGACCTCTAATGTAATGAATTAGAAATGTAGGACAGATTCAAAAGTAAGAATTGAAGTGTAGGTCAATTCTCAAAAGAGGGTGACAGATGTAAGGACCGACCTCGAATGTAATGAATCATAAATGTAGGACTGATTCAAAAGTGAGAATTGAAATGTAGGTCAATTCTCAAAAGAGGGTGTCGGAATGTAAGGACCGACCTCGAAATGTGAGAATCAAGATTTAGGTACTCACTTGAAAATGTGAGAATTAAAATTTAGTTATCGATTTCAAGGAGAGAGTCAAATTTTAGGTATCGACCTCGAAATTTGAGAATCATGGTTTAGATATTGACTTAAAAATGAGAATTGAAATGTAGGTATCAATCTCGAGATGTGAGAATTGAAATGTATGTATCAATTCGAAGATGGGAGAATTGAAATGTAGGTATCAATTCGAAGATGTGAGAGTTGAAATGTAGGTATCAATTCAAAGATGTGAGAATTGAAATATAGGTATCAATTCGAAGAAGTGAGAATTGAAATG
>NEWO01000449.1:405841-470161 GCA_003013225.1 Phalaenopsis aphrodite | reverse complement strand
CTACGACGGCTCCAAAGGCATGCATGGCGCGCTTTGGTTGTTTGTCGCCGTCCACGTAGCTTATTGACTCGGCCCACTGTTTATGTCCCGAAGCGTTGTCCGGCTCGATCTCCTCAGTCTGTTTGATACACGCGCAATCAGACGACGTGTGGTCATCGTCCACCTTCAAGGCCTAAGATCTCTCTCATTTCTCAGCCAAATTAAGTGATTTTTTTTAAAATACTCACCTTAGTGAGACGAACATATCCATATGGCTAATGTGTCATGAAATTAAGCTCAAGTAAATGGAGAATCAAAATAGACTCGGGAGGAGGAGAAGTCTTATACCTTTGCTCTGAGAAGGGAGGCTTCAATCAGAGGTGTTCGACACTTTTGTTGGGTCCAAGGGGGCTAGGGATTGAGTCCCTGGTCTCGGTGTAAGGCCTAGATATGAATTCGACTAAGCTTGATTTCAAGTGTTGGTCTAGAGCTATGATGGAGGCTATTTTAGAGGGTTATTTGATGGGGTTTTGTCTTCTCTTGTTGTTGTGAAGGTGTGGGCACAAGCAATTGAAGTTTGGTGGAGTTTTGAGAGATGTCCTATTGCTGCCCTAATTTTTAAGATCAAAATTAGGGTTGTATAGGGGGAATCAAGAAAGTGGAGTGATTGGAATGGGCTGTGGAGATCTCAAGGAAGCTCTATGAGTGATTTGGGAGGCTCTCTTTGAGAAAAATTTTTGCAGCACTCCCATGGCCGTGGAGGTGAGTTTCTATAAAAATGTCCATGGGGTGGCTCTCACGGCACAAGCTTGGGTGCATTGTGGTGCTTAGGTGGAAGGCAGAGGAGCTCTTCAATTTGATTTGGATGAGCTGACCTCTAGGTTTGATTTGGGTGAGGTTCCATGGGGGTGGCTGTCGGTTTTGAGCTTTTTCGGTCACTAGGCTGGCCGGCCGGCCAGGGGGAGGTGGCTAGGAGCTCAGCAAATTCGGAGGAATCCATCACAACAATTTAATACAAATTTGGTGAGATTGAGTCATATGGCCAAAATTTGGGGTTTGATTTAGATCAAAATTGAGCTCAAAGCATGGGTCAATTGAGCCTAGATTTGGGTTAGATTGGTCATAATAAAGGTGAATTTGAGTTTAGAATTGAAATTGGGGAAAATGGGGACCAATTTGATGGACATTTGATGTGGATTTGGGGAAATTGGGCCTTTAAAGGCAACATGGAGGTTTTGGACAAAGATGGTTAAAATGGCCAAATTGGGTCATGTGGTAGTTGAGAAAAGTGAAATTGAGAATATTTGGAGTATTTTGGGAATTTTTGGAAATTTGGGCTAAGAAGGGGTGTTTTGGTAATTTGGCAATTTTTGGTGATTTTGCGTAATTTGGGAGTTTTCAAAGGGTTTGAAATGACTTTTGAACAAATTTGGGTAATTTGGGTAAATTTTTTGGATTTTGGACAAATTTAGGGTTCCAAAGGTATCTAGGTAATTAGGGGAAGTTTAGTGGCAAAAGGCTAAGTTGGGCATTTTGGTAGAGTTGGGGTGCTAACCACAATTAATAAGTCATGGACCAATGGAAACCCCATTTTGGGTCCTCTATGTACTGGTCTTAGCTAAACCCTAGCCTAGGGCCAGTGGGTTTAGGGGACCATCTACATGAGCATCCCAAAAGATTAAGGGATTAAAGTCAAGAAAATTTTAGGTTGGCATATGTGAGTGATTGTGAGTGAGGTGATTGTAGAGAGTGCCTTAGCTTTAGAACAACACCCATGATCAACCCTAAGGTCCAGCAGTACTATGGGAAATCTCCTTGAGCTCCCTCACCCCACCTACTAAGTGCTAGAGGTTAGGACCACTATGTGGAACTTCAAGTTAAGTAAAGAGGAGTTTAGAATTTCTAATGGTGAGGTTTCCTTTTCTAGTTTTCTAGGAATAAACAACATGAAGTCCTATGGATAAACGTTAAGCTACTAAAGAGGGACACTAGACCTCAACTAAAAATGAGGTCAACAGAGTAAAATGCAAAAATTGGGAATTTGGGTAGAATTGTGGTTCAATGATGATGTTAATCACAAAACCACCCTTATTTTAGGACTACCAACATGAGTTTCTAAAAGAGTGAGGGATCAGAATAAGCATGCTTGGTAAAGGATTTTAGGTTGTGAGTGAAAGTGAGGGGTTCAGGTCTATGCGTGCAAGACTGACCAAGATCACACCACCCTGGGCTTAACCTAAGACCAGTTAGTTCTATGGGAACTCTTCTTGAGCTCCCTCATGCTGGTTCCATCCTATTAAGTGTAGGGTTCCATTACTAGTCCTCTAGGATAGTCAATAAGAAAGTCCTATGACTAGATCCTAGGCTTGCAAGGAAGAAAGACTAGACCTAAAAAAAAGTGAGGTCAACAGAACCCAACCTAAATCCATGCATTGACCCAAGTTGACCTAAAAATTGGTTCACCCCCATTCCACTTTGTTCCAAACCTTTACACATGGAAACCTTCAATTGAATTCACTAAAATCAAGTCCTAACATCCCTGAACCAGATTGTGACCCCTCCCTGGCAAGCTGGCCACTTAAGCTGCTGGAAAACCCCATGGTCGAAAGCTCCACCATGTCTAAAACCCAAAGTTCAGCCCATCAAATGTGGAATACTTTAATTGGATTTGTTCTTCCACATCTCCTCAAAATAAGCTCCATATCACACCCAATGGCCAGCCCAATTGGCCACCCCAAGCTCCTCTATTTAAACCCCCCTCGTCCCTCACAAAAAAAACAAGGAGATACACACAAACCCTGGGGAAACTTTATCAAAATCATTCCAGACCTCAATTATGATATCACCAAGCTCATTCCAACCATTTTTAGCCCCCCATTTCCATTGTTCAACTGCAATTTTAAGCTTGAAAATTAGGACATTTTTTGGCCATACCACAAAACTCAACCAAACTCTAAATTTATTCACTAAAATGCTTCCCCATAACGAGAAAAGAACTTCCCCACCAAAATTGGCCCTTCCCAAGCTCCCCAACCTTGACTTTAACAAGACCTATGCCCCCTTTTGATCGAACTCCTACACAGATCCAACCACAGATCAATATGAGGCTTTGATAGCATTTGTGGGACCAAGATGAAGCTCAAGAACTAATGCAATTGAGGCTACTCCTCTCGAATAAAGGTATGGATCAAAACCCCCAAATTTGGCTTCAGTTTGGGCTTTTATGAAAAAGAAGTTTAAATTCACACATATCTAACCAAATAGATGTGTTCGTCTCATTTAGATGGAGGTGTAGGAACAAACCTCACTTAATTTGGTTAAGTAACGAGTGAGATCTAAGGGTTAGAAAAAGAATGGCACTCGGGTTAGGGCTCGTTTGGGATAATGAACGGATGGCATCCATTTGTGCGTGTATCAAACGAACGACTTGAATACAGTCGGATGAGTGAATGGGTCATGAACGCGGAGCTCATAAGGCACTGACATTAATGAATGTGGACCAAATAAAATGGAAACACGTGGAGCTTCGATGGGTACAAGGTTGACGCGGCGACTGACGTGAATAAGTTGGAAATTAGGGGTATTTTTTGATTTAGTATAGAAAAATGCTAAAAATAAAATAAAAATACCATAGTGTTCAATGAACATAAGAGAATAATTTGGATTAAAAATTAAAAATACTTCACTTAAATTTATTTTTAAATTATTTAAACACCAAAAATTATTTAAATCTTAACTAATTATTTATACTCATAAAAAAAGTGAACTTTGGAGGGATCACTCCTCACATGCTTAAAGATGTTCTCTAACTTTTCCAAAGTTAGAGGACACCTCTAACATTGAAAACACTAATTTTTAATGTAAATCACCCTTATTTTGCTTAAAATAATTATGAAAAAATGAAATATAAGTGAGAAAATTATAAAAATTTGTTTGGTAGGTTCACGTAGAGAAAACAAAGATTAAATTTAAAATATTTAAAGCATATTTTCTTATTTTATAATTAAGAAAATTACCAAAATTAAGAAAAATACAAAACTACATACAAAATCATCAAATTAACCTAAATTAAAGGAAATGACTTTAGGAAGTCCCTGCAAAAATTTCAGAGCCATAAAAATTATTTTTAATGTAAAAAAAATATTTTCTAAGTGAATAAGGATTTTGACATAAAATAGTTATTAAAATTAAAATATAAATAAAAAATTTTTAAAATGTGGTTGGGAGTGTTCTTCAAGACTAGAGCTATATTATAAAACTAAAATTGAAGTTAAAATAAAAAAAAAAAGTTATTTTTACCCATTTTTCCTAATTTAAAATAATTTAAAAATACCAAAAAATCACTAAAATACCAAAATATGTGAAAATGTCACAAATTACTTCTTGTTTGAAGAAAATTACTTTAAAATTTTTCTATAAATTTCTTGAGTAATTAAAAAATATTTTAAGTAATTAAATGTATTTTCCTATATTTTTTACTTAAAAATGAAAAAAATTAAAAAAAAAATAGAAAAGTATAAAATCAATTTCTATGAGTTCTCTAAAGCGAGAGAGATTAAAAAAATATAAAAATTAATTTTAAAATAAAATAATTTTTTTATTTATTTGTTCATTAAAGTCAACAAAAATGATAGTAATTAAAATATAATTAAAAAATCATGAAAATTAGATTGAGTGGTCCTTTGACCCATGTGAACCTCCTAAAAATTTCTTAAGGATAGAAAGTATGTTTTAGTTAATTAAATGAGTTAACATTGAAAATTCCTATTTTTAGCCTAAAATAAGTCTAGAAAATAAAATATAAATAAAAAATACAAAGTATTCTATGATATCTTAATTAACCTATGAGTAGCAAAACTAGCAAAGTTTCAAAGTCCTTTGAGTTAAAATTGAAGGAGTTATCAAGAAAGGAGTCTTAGGGGTAAAAAGGTAATTTTGGATTTCCATACCTTAATTAAAATTTAGGTCAAACCAAAGGATAAAAGGGTAGTATTGATCACAACTATTTCCTAGGATGATTGAAAACATATACACTATCCTCTACAAAAGGGTAAAATAACAATTATTCAAATTGTTATAGTTCAAAAGATAAGTTTATTGAATGATTCTAATGTGAGGGGCATGAGACAGGAAGACAATAATTAACTACTTTGAAGACCCAGATTAATGGTTAGGCCATAATCGAATCATTCAATAAGAATCAAATTCATTTCACTAATGTCTTAAAATTACAAATCTACCCATTAAAGATCTAAGAGCTTGGTAGTAAGCTAGGATTGATCTAAAACTATTTAAAGGGAGTACACAAGAAAGAACATAACTTATCATAAAACACTACCAATTCACTTAAGTGATTGGGCTCACCCCTCGGGTGACCATCTGTTTGAACCTCAAACATAATAAGACATGCAACTTCTAGCCTACTCATGGGTTAATTAAGATATATATTGAGCACAACTTAAAGATAACATCATTCACCTTGGGATGTTCAATTCAACAATATAGTAAGACAAGAATGATTGTAAGATGATTCAAGAGATCCCAAGTTTTTTTACAGTTATCCTCTTAACATTATTCAGAAATTTTGAATTTTCTAGTGGACCTTTGAGTCTTCTACAATTTGTTGAGGGAAATTGTCCTCAAAGTGCAAATAATCATTAAAAACAAATCAACATAAAATTCCTAATGACTCATCAAGTTATGACTCGGGACCCATTAATTCACAAATCAAGAAAAAAAACCCAACACTACTTATCCTACATTAATAACCCAACACTCAAGGGTTTGGGCCTTGGATAAAGTGTATAAACCCTTGTGGGAAACTGAGGATATTTGGTATGGCTACATGTGGCTCATCAAACGTGTTTAAGTCTGAGGTTCAAGTGTTAAGGGCAATGTCGGCATTGCTTACATGTGTGTAATGTGGGACATTAGAATATTATCTCCTACCCCCGGCGACCTTCGGAGAGGGGATATGACCGACGATACTATTCACCAACCCTTGGTAAAAATTTACCCCTGAAAATCTTAGGTTGCTGGTAGTTTAGTCCGATCAGGATGATTAAATCATAGATAATCTAAATTTACCAAAAATATATTTTTACAGAAGAAAATGTATACTTTCTCAAGATATCACTACTTTTGACTGTTAAACAAAACTTTATATGTATGAATAAACAATAGAATTTAAATGCAAAATTATTAAAATCCACTTATTAATCATTTTGATTAGACTAGAGATTACCCTCCTTATATTGTTAGGTTGGTAGATTATGTCCAAGATCAGAAGCACATAGCCTAGCTCTGAGCCACCACCTTTACTTAATTCTTACACCCAATATTGGTCTTCTATATGTACCATATAGTTTTATACACTTGTACTTTCATTCACTTTGCTTAAACTTTGTGAATATTAACCTGCTATAATTATGGTACTGACCCCTTTTATAGCAGTATCAAAGGCCCATGTACACTTGTTTATGTTACATGTATAGTACCTTTTGCAGTAGTAACATGGTTTGGGAAGTCACCAAGGCTATCCTCAGGATCTGTGACATCACCTAATTTTCATACTTTGGATTCTTAAAATAAACTCCTCATATTTTAATTAATTGTTCATTTTATTTTTCATATCTGAACTTGAAATTCTAAACTTTGAAATTCTTAGAGACAAATACCTCTGATCATCATCGAGAGCCTTCTCAGGTGACTTCAGTCAATCGAGATGTAATTACTTATAGGGGCTTGCCTCTATAAAGAACTTTAGAAACAGGTAATCTAAACCTATCTAATCCTTATATTAAAAATGAGAACATGTTAGTCGTACATTAAAGGTTTCACAAACCAAATAGATGTCATAAATTCCTTAGTTTATTTAATCAAGTCTCACTATCAAGTAATGTGTCTATTCGTTAGGATAGGTGCACTGCTCGTGGTTTCATGCTCATTTATTTAAACTATTAAATGAATGAGATCTTGTTAGTCTCGTTTTTCAAAATTAAAATAATATTTTCAAAATATAAAACTATATATTTATATATATTAAATTAAATATGAAGCAAAATTTTCAAGAGAATTTAGTGACCGATAGTCCCATCTCATGCTGAGCCCATTATGTTGACTATTCAAAAGTTAATTTTGGTTTGAATGGCGTTAATGGGTTGGCCATGTCATGGTGGGTAGTACTTGGGTCATGGATGACTTATTAGGAATGGGCTTTGGGCCATAAATTCAGTTAGATTCTTTTAGGGTTGGGCTTCGGCTAGGCCCTTCATGAAATTCCTTTTTAATTAACTAACTAATTAAATAATTTAAAAGGATGTATAAAGATTGACCCCATAGAAGTTGGGTTGACCACTTGGATATAGGGTTGAACATATGGACTCATATGGTCATGTAGTTGACCTACTAGTCATGGTATTGACCATATAGGTATGGGATTGACCCCATGGTCTTGAAGTTGACCATATGGACTTGGTGTTGACCATATGGACTTCATGTTGACCATATGAACATGGTGTTGACCACATGGTTGTGGGGTTGATTTAATGGACATTTTCATGACCATATTATGTGAAGGTTAATTTGAAAGTTAAGATGGTCAATTGGTCAATTCTTGTCAAAATTAGAGTTAAGCCTAATTGTTTTGACCACCCTAGAATGCCTCTAAATTTTGAGGTTAAAGGGAAACATTAGGGTTTTAGTCTAGTTTTATAGGGTTTAGTGGGGTTAAGGAGACCCCTAATGAGGCTAGGGATGAGTTTGGGAGGATCCATCCCCCATTATAAATTTGGTAGTCATGGTGGTCTTTAAGGCTTAAGGAGAATTTCCTAGGGTTTTGGGTTGACTTGGGTGACCTAGGACATGTTTTGTCCATGGTGGTCAGTTTGGGGTCCTCACTTAGTGAAAATCCTTAACCACCCCAATCATAGGGTTAGAGGACTTGGGGTTGCCCTAATGGGATCCCAAAAGTCATATCCTTGATCTAAAGTCATGGGCAAAGTGTGGATTGAGACCTCACAAAAGTGAGGTCAACAACTCCAAATCCTAGAAATTTTATTTTTATAATTTAGTGATAAAATGTCTTGAAAGAAATTTTTAAAATCACTTAAGGTAGTTATTCTTTTTCCTTAGACCGAATATCGACACATCCTTTTTTTTATTATGAATAATTATTTTTAGATTTAATTTCGTGGCCCAATAATATTTAGAAATCAATATTTGTAAGGCATAAAAGGTATAGTCTTAACGTTATAAACTCTACAGAGAATTCTACATAGAATTTTTTACCTATAATTCTTTAGTATCAAAAGACCCGTCCTTGAATGAAAAGTTTCTATTCAATCTCCAAGTGCAAACAACAAGAAGTTCGCTTTGTATTTTGCTACATTAGGTTGAATTTGAGTTTTGGGACTGTCACTTCTTGTGTAGTCCTAAAATACCAACCTAACAAGTTTGTTGGCTTTATTTTTACTTAAGAGTAGAGATTAAGAGGAAAATCCTCCTTAAACTGATTTATTTTAGCTCATTTCAATGTTGACATTTTTTTTCTTTAGGAAATTCGATGGATTTACGAAAATATTTAATTTAAATTCGTGGTCACAATTCCAAAGAAATTGTGTACAATGATGAATTTCTTTTTTAGAGATTTGTTCAAAATATTGTTTAGTGAGATGTTTCAATGGGAATAAAGTGGAAGAAAATAACACATGGATTTAACTTCTGAATTCATAAAAGAATTTGAAGATTGAAAAATTAGAGCAAGTACTATCATTGTGAATAATATCTTGAATGTAAATGACATATATTTAAATTTTTGTCTTCCTCAGTACCCTATTTTTATAATAATATACCTTCTGAGACATATTTATCATCTCATGATGAATTAATTGATCAAGTCTAATTGGTTTATGTTCCTTTGCTTTCACACTTCTTTTCTTTTTATTTCTTTAGATTTCTTTTTGGTTCTTTTTCTTTCCTTTCTTTTTTTTTTTCTTTTTCTTTCCTCTTCCTTTTTTTCTTTTTTTATACCTTTGAAGAAGATTCTTTAATTTTTATGCTCTTTCAAAGGAATTTCCAAAGATGTTTGTTTTTCTTATTTAATAAGCTCTAATTTGACCTGATATGTAGACAGACATGCATAAATTCAAAGGATATAAGATAGCTTGAGTGAAACTCATTTACAAGAATGAAAATTTAGCAAAAAGATTAGATATCACAATGAGTTAATTCTTTATAAAAGGGATGAGCTTTCAAAAATTTCATTAGGACAATGTTATCGTATTTTTATGAGCTAAATTGTGGCATGTCTATTCAAGCCTAATGGTATTCAAGGCTTCTCAACCTTAAGTTTTAGGATTATAAGAATTGTTTTTCAATGAGAGACAAGTTTAATATACACTAATGGTAGAGTTTATACCATGCCAAACTCATTTCATCTCTCCTTATTTTTTTTTCAAAGATTATTAGTTAACTTGTGAAACCAAGTCCTTAAACTTGTTGTAGATATCTACAAGAAGTAACTTCAAACTTTATTTTGTATATTATACAAGATTTCCCTTATTTAAATGATATTCTTCACATAGTCATAAAGTTTTAAAAATACTAAAGAAAATTTTTTTTTGCATTAATGCTTAGTAACAATCTTTTTCTATAAAAAAAGGGACCATCCTCAATATTGCAACTAACAAAGCCTTGATACAGTTTGATGATAGAGTTATTAACAAGATGTGAGTTAAAACTAATTTTAAAGGAAGGACTTGGTTATAAAATATAATTTTGTAATTAAATTACAGGCAAAATGTTGACAACTAATAAATTTAGATTTTGATTCTATGGATTCAATCCACTTTCAAATCATATTGTAGGAAAACATCTCTCGTGTAGTTGTAATATAAAGAAGATGGCAACGGAAACATCTACACTTGAACCTTATGAATCTTAGCGATTTTAAGATTAAATTTCTCTAAAAGAGAAATTAATCATTTAAGGTTTAATTTTAAATTTATGATTTCAATATGTTAAATACCATGTTAATTGACATATTTATCTTGAAATTATGCTTGAGAAGCGTATTTTTATTATGATATACAAGATATAGGATTCATGCTACTTTAGGAAAGAAAAGAGGCAAATGGGGAGCAAAAAGATTTGCACATGTGGCCCTATAATTATGCACTCGTGCATGCATTTGCACAAAACTGGGCATGCATGTACATGCACACTTGCACACGTGCATGAACCTATGTGTGTGCATGGGCACACAACTATTTATTCAACTACATGCAACTACAAGCAATTATGAACCTATGTTAACCTCCAACACCCCGTGCTAGTGCATGTACCCGCAACGACCTACACACACACGTATCTCCAAATCAGGCACTTACATGCCCACACACTCACCAATTTTACATAGTTTCATTTATTACTTGATCGACACATATACTTGCGTGATTGACCAAATTGCTTTATAACAATTTCAGGCAAGTTTTTGTTGTTATTTTTGGGAATAGTTATCAAAATTTTCTAATCTTAGGAGAACTTTAGTTGAAATATTTAGTCTAAGTTTGAATTTTTTTAATTATATTCCTTTCATTTTATTCTTGTTTTTATTTCTTTTTCAAAATAAAAAAAAATATTTCAACTCTTTTGAGTGGTAGTCTCTCAAGAAAATAAGTTTATACCTTTTTAGGAGTTTACCAACTCGTGTAGTATTTATATGAAAATTGAGCACCCTAGCATAGGAACTAGGTTTTATGACTCATATTCCATCACCTACAACCTAGGTTAGTCAACTTACCTAAAATTTAATTGGAATAATAATAACTCAAGTGTAAAAAAATTAGCAATGTTGGAATGCCAGGAAAGTAATTGCTTTGAAGAAAATGTTTATTTAAATGAACTGGCTGTAAATCTACCGAAACAATTACAAAGTCAAACAACAACATTAAGAAAATTGAAAAATTAAATATGGTTTTTAGTTTACTTAGAATCCCAAAGGATGTCAGGGGTAGCAGATAGCCATGACTTTGAATCTGAAGAGTTAGTCCTTAAAGAGGAAGCTGAGTTGGATAATTATTGTTGGACAATAACTAAGAAAGAATTTTCTCTTATTTCAAGGAAACTCCTAGCATTGTTAGGGAGATAGTTGAGCCTATAAGACCACCATAGGAGTACCCGATTAGAAGGAGTTGGAATAGAGACATAGGCAGGAAAGTAACCCAGTAGAGCTAGATCCTAAACCAGAAAAAAATTAAGGATAACCCAACACAAACCTTAGGATGCCCTGATTTAACTTCTGAATGTCCATTTCTTATAACTAATACGATAGACATTGAGCTACAAATAAGTGGGAGAATTTTGGATTTAGAAAATATCCTTAGAAATAATAATCTAAATAAACTCCAAACATACCCTCCAAAAAATTGTTGTCGAATCAAGAGGAAAAAATTACAGGAAAAAATAAATTATGAGGATTTAATAAAAACTTCGGGACCAATAAAAAGATTGTGCGATTGATCAATGATTACTAAATTGGAATTTTAATCATGGAGGAAGACTTCTATGTCAAGCTGAGGATGTTAAACCAAGTGTTATCTTGGGAGACAACTCGAGTGTTCTATGATGTTTTGAGCATGTTCTTACTTTTTTACATTTTCCTAAAAATTTGTGTCAAATTTTCATTTGAAATTGTATTTTAAGTATCTATGGTTGCGTTACTAATCCAAGAGTCATATGAGTTTCATGTAATTCTTACTCTAGTTATTAGTTTACATGTGTTGATCTCCATGTTATGATATCATATTATGTTAAATTGTCTGGTATATATATTCATTGTTACATGCTATGTTTCTTTTCCATTGTAAATTTTTTTTGGTATGCGTGTGATAGAAAGTAAGTTCGGGAGAAAGAGTTATGCATGTATACTTGTCTTAAAGTAATCTCATAATCGAATTGGTTGATAATTTAAAGAGATGATATAATGAACTTAATTACAATGTTAATACAATTAAAGGGAGGGATTGAAATTAATGACTTGATAACTAAGTCTTCCACTTTAACAAATTTCACCTGAATCTTATATTGTCTTAAAATAATTAAAATGGTGTAATTAAAATATTAGTTGTTAACTAGAGATACTTTATGTCTTTTAATTTTCAATTTAATTGGGTCTTGACTTTTTGAGTGGATGAACCAACCCACACTTACACATATTTTTAATCTCCTTAATTATGCCAAAAATATGTCTCAAATTATATCTAGCAGCTAGTGTGAACACTTGCAATGATTTGTATATTATATAATAGATTTTCACACTAAGGGTACTATGCAAGTATACTTAGCGTTTCAAGCATATAGAATTTTCTTTAAAAAACTTAGTATTGATCCCACAAGTAACGCGGTAACTCTTAAAATTAACTTACAAAAATTTTACTTAATTTGCAATTTAGAAAGTTTAAAGTTTTAAAATGATATGATTACCATAAATTACTATTAAAAGTGCTTAAAAAGAAAATAACAACTAAATGTAAAAGCTTAGCAAATTATAAGAACAAGTTTGGATATTATGGAAACGAACCTTTTCTCTTGCAAATAGATTTTAATATATGTAGGATTCAAATGATTTAAGACAAAATTGAGGTATTATGAAAAATAGAAGCATACCTTATTCTTTACTCACTCCCATTTCTTGAGAAGAACATTAGATAACTTAAGGCTGATTCCTTAACATCTCGACTCCACTTCAATGATATCTAGCCTCTCACCTCTAGATGCCCCTAGCCTATGCCATTGTAATGACTGAATCTTAGCGCCAGGGTACTAAAACTTAAGCCAAATTGATAGAATCTAGCTTGTCAATCTAGATCTAACCCATTCTACACCCATCAAAATTTATCTCCCTATTTATTTGCACTTCCCCTTATGTGATCACCATGGCTTTGTCTAGAATGAAGTGTATCCATTAGTAAGGTGAAATCATAACCCTCCATGGTCATTATGTTTTTCAATAGATTTTAACCTCACAAGTGGACAATTTGCAAAGTAAATGAAGATGGTGAAAATACCATCATAACCTTTAAAAGTAAAAAGGAATATTTAAATCATTTTCATCTCACAAGATTAAGTCCCATATGCAAGAAGAAAGAAATGGAACGACTCAGAATTCAAGGAGATTAAACAAAAATAGAACATTTGCATTGAAACCCAAGTCTTACAACAAAAACTTAACACAAATACCAAATAGCTTATGTCTTCTCCACAAGCAAACTTCTGGAGTTTCCTCTAAGAAATCTCTAAACTTCTTTACACTAAAAAACACTCACACTTACACTTTAACACAAAATGTGTAAAACCTAACTCACTATTGCCACCCAATTGAAATTTTGAGGCTCCAAAAGGTCTCTAAATTTGGCCAAATTCAATGGTCTTCTACAAAGGTAGTTACTGGTGTTATACTGCCCTTCTAGCCCATCGATGTCGCTATGGCGCCAAGCGGTGGCGCTACAGCGCTACACAAAAAAATACCATTTTTGCTCCATTTTTTTCTCATTTTTTCTAAATGTCCATTCCATATACCTTAATCTAAAAACATGTAAAATACATTCCTTTAAAGTGCAATATCATAAAAAATGTATTTAAAAGGCTTATAAAACATGATCTAAAAAAATGTTATTTTGAGGTGGATCAATTCCTCCAAACTTAAATGTTACTTATCCTCAAGAAATTTCTTATACTATATATAAAATTTATAACATGTGGTAGCAAATTTAACTTAAAGAATTCCATAATTTTTGCTTTATAAAATGCCATAGTGAAACTTCAGAAAATAATTTTTAACAACTCAGATTAAAAACTAAAGTACAAGAACATTTAGTAGTCAAGTTTAAAAGATATGATCTTCTATTTATTTTAAAATAACTGTAATTAGTCATACTTAAGATACTTAGAAGAAATACCAGAGAAACAATTGCATGAGGTCTTTATTAATAAAGGTGTTAATACTTTTAAGTCAAGGTAGAAATGTAACTAAGTTTCTTTCCTTAAGATGAATCAAGTAAAGTCAATTTTTGGTTAGGCATCTCCTCAAGCTTCTTCTCACATATTTTTTTATTTTTTTTATTTTGTTTTTCTTTTTATTTTTCCATAGGATCATTTCAATCCTTTATTTTTCTTTGTTTTTTTATATGTCATGTGAGGATTACTATATCTAGATAACCTTCAATGATTTTAAACTCCATTATCCTCCTCTTAAACTTAAGAACATCTCACATTTTTTGACTTAAACAAATGTGTATTGGCTTAAGATTTTTCATAAAGTCTCAATTATTTTATTCCAAGTATAAATCTAAGATCCTTAATATTTCCAAAAATACAACATTCTTTACTTTAAATAGCAAAAGCATAACTTCAAACTCTTAATACTAAACATCTTAATTCTAGAATTAACCTTTATTACTAAAAAGTTTTACTTAGGTTTTCTACAAGTTTCAAAAAATCAAAAATATAGTTTTCTAAACTTAAATCTACATACCACATGTTATGTTAAAAATAGTTTTGAAAAATACAACTCTTGAGGAGAAAATAAAGTTTAATTTAAAAAGAATTTTCTCCCCTCCCCCAAACTTAAATTTTTAAACTAATTTAAAGCAGGAAGGTTTATGAAGGAAAATAAACTTTGCTTTTAATTTTAAAAGCATGGAAACTAATGCAGGTACAAGTAGGAGAGACAAGTATTGAGTAGTGATAAACATACAATTAACTTGCATAACAATAAAAACATTAAAGAAACACTACTCTAGAATTTAATTTAGAGTAGAAAATAAAATGTAGAACTAACAGTTTAATAGAAACAAAAGCTAAAAAGAAATAAAATAGAAGCACGTTACAAATAAGTACAACAAATTACTAATACAACGGATTTGAAAGTTTTAAACACAACAAAGGAAAAGAAAGAAAAGTTAAACTAAATATCAATTTTCATCATCTCCAGCATCATTATCATCATCACCATCATCATCATCACCCAAATCTACGTCCTCATCCATCTCATAAGGTTGGTATGGTGTCAATCTAAGGCAAGCAAGAAACTCCACAGAATGGTCACCTCCCATGTATCTCCTCATAGCCTTATAATAAGCAAAATCATACTTAATCTTCCTCATCATAATATCATCACTATGATACAAATGAGATTAAACCCATTCAACTTGATTATGTAGATTTATGATATCTGCTTGTTGAATCATCATTTGGTCCATAAGAGAATACAGATAAATAAAGTCTAAAGCAGATGGTCTAGGAGCAAGAGCAGGAGCAGGAGCAGGAGTAGGAGCTGAAGTAGAAGGTATGTCAACTCCAGTCCTATGTCTAGTCCCAAAATGTCACTCATATTTTTCCAAATTTGTCTTTCCAATTGGTTTATGAGATGGTAAAGTTTCTTCCCAAGTCACATACTTCACTCCAAAACAAGCACATAAAGTAGTAATAGGGGAAGGGTAGCCCAAAACTCCTATAGTTCCTCCTCTCGAAGAAACAAGCATGTTGTTATAAATGTGGGAGCCAATGTAAATAGCTTTCTTAATCTGAATACAATAGTTTAATGTGGCTCTCTTCTGGGATACCTCACTAAAATGATTGGTAGGCAATAATCTTCCAGATATAAATTGGTGCTAGGCTTGAGAATGAACTTTAAGTTTTGAAAAATAAAAGTTCACTCGTCACCCATTCTTAATTTTCCAAACTTCATTTCTATCAGTCAAAAATCCCATTATCTCATCTAATTCAATTTCAGCAGGATGAAACTCATAAAAGAGTAGGTTGGAATACTGTGCAGTTGGTATATGTGGTTAATTTGAACAGAACTAATATCCACAAATTGCCCACGCAAAAAAACCAAATCATTAGATTTATTGGGCAAGTCGGCACAAAATTCACAAACAATAGAAATCATAGAAACAATAGTGAAATAACAGAAATATTCTCATTGCCGCTCTGCAATCAAGTACTCAATAGTAGCACCGACCCAGAAAACTGTGTTCTACAATCAATTTCTTTGATTGTGCATATCTATCCCGTGCCCTTGTGTTAACAAACTTATCAGAATCAAAAGTTGTCTTTTACTTGCTTCTCATCATCTTAGGAGCCATGTGTAATCTAAAAATTTTCAAAAGAATTTCCAAAAATCACTATCTCAACTTTAAAGAGGCTTCTAAAAATTCAATCCAAACATAAATAATCATTTAACTATGGATTTCACACTATTTTCATCAAATCTTCTAATTTTTGGCCTAATCAACAATGTGGGTGAAATCCATTATCAAATAAAAATATTTCAAAGCTAGGGTGAAGATCTTACCTAGAGATAAAGAAATCCCAAATTTGGAAGCCTATCTTCAAGCCATTCAAGTACAAATTGAAGCCCTAAGGGAGGAAAATGTGAAAAATGGAGGAAGTTGACGAACTAATGGTAAAAATGGCAAAATTTGTGGGTCTAGACACTTAAAAGGAATCTCCGGTTAGTTCGACACTATAGCGCCTGACAGTGGCACTATAACGCCCTGCTTAACGACGCTATAACGCCCAATTTTAGCTCTATAGTGCCATTCATACCCATCCAGATTTTAAAAACTTTTTATATTTGAAAAGGAAATAGAAAATCTAGGATACAAAAAGGCTCTTTTTCAAATTTTAATGGACAATTTTTTACTTATTGAGTTCATCCCCAATCCAAAATTTTAAATTTGCAAATTCTAATTCGAATACATAAGGCCAATTTTTCACGACACAGCATAATGTTTTCTTTTGTTAATAATAAGTTCAATAAAACATCAAAAGCACAAAGACATTACTCAGATGTTCATTCAACACATACAATGCAAACCACACTAAGTCTTTATACAAATACTATAGGCACACTACACGGAAATACACACCTTAAAACAGAAATATCAATATAAAAAACCTCTAGCACCACTCCTGATCAGTATTAATATTCTCCATTTCACTCACTAAAAAATTTATACACTAGTAATGGTAGAAAGGAGCATGAGGAAATTCCTTAGGAAACTTATCGTCGATCCACTTGTTGGTGTATACATAGTCACTTGGCTTTCTTGGAAATACGCCAAACTATTGAATTGAAGTTTCAACTGTCAATCCATTTTCTCATGATGGTGGGACAACTTTTTAATCCTTGAAAGCAAAAGAAAAATTTCACCTTCAATCTTCTCAATTTTTTCCATGAGGCGCTCCAAACTTACCGTGAGATATCCATTGAATTATGCTTGAGCATCCTTATGCAACAACTTCTTCTCTTCAAATATCACATTGTCATTGCTCTCCATGATCTCTCAAATGAAATTCCCACTCTGAAATCTCTTTAAAATACTTAGGAATGTTGTGGAGATACTTCAAATCCCATTCCAGACACTTTAATATAGAGGAAGAAGAAGAGAAACCAAATTTTTTGCAGTTTTTAGGAGTTAATCGAACTGTGACGCTATAGCGCTCAACCAAAATTCTCCATTGTCAAATTTCTTTCTTCCACTCTTCAAGTCCTTTAATATAATAATGTTTTGTTCCAATAAAATTTTATAAGACTCACAATCACAATGTAGAACTCATCACAACAATTCAAATCCAAATCACACTGATAAGTATGGGTTGCCTCCCACAAAATACTTGGTTTAACGTCGTCAGCCTGACATAACCATTATTTTACTTAGGTCTGACCCAACATTAGGATCTCTTCAAATGCAGGTTCCTCTCCACTCTTGTAAGCTTTTAATCTGTGTCCATTTACCTTAATCACTCTCCCAGTTTTTGGATCTTTAATATCAACTACTCCATATAAATGTACTTTTACCATAATAAATGGTCCTGAGCACCCGGATTTAAGTTTTCCTAGAAATAATTTCAATCTTGAGTTATAAAGAAATACTTCTTGCTCAGGCTCAAAATGCATTTTCAGAATCTTTTGATCGTGTCTAAATTTTGTTTTCTCTTTATAAATTTTAGCATTCTCATAAGCATTTTTTCTCAATTCATTAAGCTCACTTAACTTCAGTAATCGCTTATCCTAAGCATCTTTCAAATTATAATTAAACTTGTTAATTTCCCAGTATGTTTTCTTTTCTAACTCAACTAGCAAGTGACATGCTTTTCCATAGATGAGCTTATATAGTGTCATTCCTATAGGTGTTTTATATGCAGTCCTATAGGCCCATAAAGCATTATCAAGTTTAGTCAGGTGAAACAATAATAGGTGCAGTGATTAATTTCTCTTTTTAATAAATTAAAAACATTCAGGCACTCTTCATCAAAATCAATGTTGTTATCTTTTTCTAAAAGTTAGCATAAGGGCTTCTAAATTTTTGAAATGTATTTAATATAACATCTGTAATAACCAACATGTTCTAAAAGACTTCTTATTCCCTTAACACTTCTAGATGGTGTCAATTCAACAATAACTTGAATTTTTTCTGGATCAACTTCCATGCATTTTTTAGAAATTTTATGCTCTAACATGATTCCTCCTACAATCATAAATCGACATTTCTTCCAATTGAGAACAAAATTTATTGCTTAATAGCACTTTAGAACTCTTACTAAATGATCTAAACATAAATTAAAAGAAGTCACAAAGATCAAGAAATCATCCATAAAAATTTTAATTTATTTCTCAATTAAATCACAAAAAATTTACATCATACATCTCTGAAAAAGTTGCAGGGGCGTTACATAAACCAAATTATATTCTTTTAAAAGCAAAAGTTTCATAAGGTCTTGTAAAAGTTGTTTTCTCTTGATCCTCAGGAGCAATAGGTATTTGGTGGTATCCCGAATATCCATCCAAAAAGTAAAAATAATAGTGTCCTGCTAGTTTATCCAACATTTGATCCAAAAAATATAAAGGAAAACAGTCTTTTCTAGTGGTGACATTTAATTTTCTATAATCAATGCAGATTCACCATCCAGTAACTTGCCTTATCAGAATTAGCCCATTCCTTTCATTTTCATCCACAGTGACTCCTCCTTTCTTAGGAACACAATGAATAGGACTAACCAAAGAACTATCTGAAATCGGATAAATAATCACGGTATCCAACCACTTTAAAATTTTTATCTTAACTACATCCTTCATGATATGATTCAATCTCCTTTGAGGATCAGCCTTAGGCTTATGATTATCTTCCAAGAGAATTCGGTGCATACAGATTGAAGGATTGATTCCTTTAATATCAGGTAATGTCAATTCAAAGGCTTTTTTGTGATTCTTTAATGTTTCTAATAATTTCCCTTCATTCATTAGTCAAATTTGAGGATATAATAATAGGTAATTTAGATAAGTTCCCCAAAAATGCATACTTTAAATTTGTGGGTAGAACTTTCATCTCAAGTTCAGGAGGTTTTTCATTAAAAGGAATAAGATGTATACTATTTTTAGTAGTATCTAAAATTTCATACTCTTCCTGAGCATAATTTAAATCCTCAGAAATCATCTCATTTGATTCAATTTCATAATCTCCTTCAGTCTCTGCTTCTTTTTCTTCTAAAATGACTTCATCTTTTTGATCTTATATGACTTCACATCTATTTTAAAAATTATTAACAGTCATATCATCAATAATATCCACTTTATACATTTTTTATCTGGACACTTCATTATTTTAAGCATATTAATTGAAACTTCCTGATCATTCACTCTCATTATTAATTCTCTTTTTTGCATATCTATCATTGGTCATCCGGTAGCAAGGAAAGGTCTCCCTAAAATAATAGGAGTTTCTTTATCTTCTTCCATATCTAATACAATAAAATCAGTAGAGAAGATAAATTTATCCACTTTAAGCAATACATCTTCTATAACCCGTTTAGGATAAGTGTTAGATCGATCAACTAATTGAAGAGTTACAGTAGGGGAGAGATATCTCCTAAACCTATCCTTTTGAATATATAGATTCCTATGGTTAATGCTCGCTCCTAAATCACATAAAACTTTTCCATAATATTTCTCTCTAATTGCACAAGGTATGGTAAAGCTACTAGGATCTTTAAGTTTTTAAGAAGGGTTTTTCTAAATTATTGCACTACATTCTTCAAAAAGTGCAACAGACTTATGATCTACGAACTTTCATTTTTAATTTAAAAAATCTTTCATAAATTTGGCATAACTTTTCATTTGTTCCAAAGCCTCAATAAAAGGGGTATTAATTGTAAGCTTCTTGAATATTTCAAAAAATTTTGAAAACTGTTGATCTAATTTTTGTTGTTTAAGTATTTGAGGAAAAGGTGGTGGGGGTTAGGTTTTTATGTTTCCTTATGAATAATTTCTTCAACTTCTCTCTTAACTTCAGTTTCTTTTTGAACTCCAACATTTAATTCCTTTCCACTCCTTAGTTGAGCCGCTTTAACTTTCTATGGCTCTTTACTATTTTCTTTCGGATTGATCTCTACATTATTAAGAAGTGTTCCTTTAGGCCTATTGCTTAGTGTGTTAGCATTTTTCCCTAGTTGATTCTTCATATTTCTAATAGCAGCACTTCGACTTTGTAAATGATTACCCATTTGCAACATCAATTTTTCCATAGATAACTTCTTCAACTTTACTTGTTGATTAAATTCAGGAGGATAAATAGGTCTAAAGTTAGTATTACCCTGGTTGATCCTATTTCCCAACGTTTAACTTGAGTATTACCCAATTATTGACTTCTATCATAAGGATTGTTGTTTCAGTTGAAGTTAGGATGGATTTTCCAACCTAGATTGTAATAATTTAAATATGGGTTATTGGATTTATTGATAGCATTTATAGTTTCCATTGAATTATGGGAATCAATTATTTGTCCTAATGAATTTTCTTCAACCATTTGGGGTGTAGGAAAAAAATTCATTTCAATTTGTCTATCTTCTTAGATAATGCAACAACTTGACATGCAATAATTGAAATAACATCGTTATCATGAATACTGACTACTTTCTTAGGATTTAACTTATCAGAAGGCCATTAAAAATTATTTGTAGTCATTTCGTCAATTAAAGAATAACCTTCATCAAAGGGTTTAGACATTAATGAGCCTCCAGCAGCAACATCTTTAATAGATCTAAGGGATCCTATTGACCCATTATAAAAAGTTTGAATGATTAACGAGTTTGGTAAAGCATGATGCAGACACTTTCTAAAGAGTTCCTTAAATCTTTCCCAAGCTTCATATATAGATTCTCCTTCATACTGAGTAAATGATGTAATAACATTTCTAAGCTTTGCAATTTTTGAAGGTAGAAAATACTTTGCCAAAAAATTTTGAGCTAAATCTTCTCAATTTTTATTAGATCCAGGTGCTAATGAATTTAACCACATCTTAGTTTTATCCCTTAATGAAAAATAAAAAATTTTAAGTCTGACGACATCATTTGATACGGAAACATATTTAGACTTAACACACAGTTCTAAAAGACTAGCTAAATGTAAATTGGGATCCTCAACTGGTGTTACTCCAAATTAATTATTTTGTATCATTTATATAATCGAAGGTTTAAGCTCAAATGAGTTAGCCTCTACATTAGGAGTTTTAATACTTAAATCAAATTCATCTATAGTAGGTTCACATAATCCCTTAAAGGTTTTTGTAAATTATGATGTTCGCTTTCAACAATTTGAATTTCAATATTTTTTTGCGATGTGTTTATCATTTCTTGATAAATATGAAGTCTTCCTTGTTTTTCAATTTTTTAATAGTTTTTTCGAATTCAGAATCATAAGATGCTAAATTTTTAGATCCAGAACTACGCACGAACAATATAAAAATTGCAGAAAATAAAATAACACACCAAAAATGAAAATATTTTTTTGAATTTTTAATTTTAATTATTTTTATTTGCAATTTCAGTTTTTTCAATTTTTTTTTAATTTTTAATTTTCAAAAATAAAAATCAAATAAAATTGTAAGTTAAAAAGTATCGTCGCAATTCCTGACAACGCACAAGAAACTTGACCCAAGCAGCACTTAGGCGTATTTTTAATTTTCTTATGTATGCCAGAAAGTATGTCTCAATTTATATCTAGTGGGCGAGCATTTAATAGATTTTCACCTTAGGGGGTACTATGCAAGTATATATATCGTTTCAAGTAATATAAGAATTTTTTTATAAACCCTAATATCAATTCCAAAAGGAATGCGGTAACTCTTAAAATTAACTTACAAAAATTCTACTTAAATTGTAATTTAAAAATAATAAATATTTAAAATTATATGCTTACCAAAAATTACTACTAAAAAAGCTTAAAAAGAAAGTAACAGCTAAATGTAAAAGCTTAGAAAATTATAACAAGTTTGGATATTATGAAATAGAACCTTTCCTCTTGCAAAGAGATTTTAATCTATGTAAGATTCAAATGATTTCAGACAAAATTGAGGTATTGTGACAAATACAGGAATACCTTAATATTTACCCCCTCTCAGTGCTTGCAAAGAAAATTAGCTAACTTAAGGCCGATTCCTTAACATCTTGACTCCACATCAGTTCTATGTAGCCTCTCACCTCTAGATGTATTTAGCCTATGCCATCGTAATGATTGAATTGCAGTGTCAAGATACTAAAACTTAAGCCAAACTGATAAGAATCTAGCCTGTCACTCTAGATCTAATCAATTCTACACCCATCAAAACTTATATCCCTATTCATTTGTACCCCCCTTATGTGATCACCATGGCTCTGCCTATAATGAAGTGTGGTATGTTTCTCATAAGAATCTAGCGTGTCACTAGTTGGGTGAAATCATAGCCCTCCCAGGTCATTATGTTTCTCAACGAATTTTAACCTCACAAGTGGCCAGTTTGTAAAGTAAATGAAGATTCGATGAAAAAACCATCATAATTTTTAAAATTAAAAAGAAATCTTTAAATTATTCCCACCTCATAAGATTAAGTCCCATATGTAAGAATAAAGAAAAGGAACTACTCTGAATTCATGGAGATTAAAGAAAAATAAAACATTTGCATTGAAACCCAAGTCTTAAAACAAAAAATTAAACACAAATACAACATACCTTGTCTTTTCCCCAAACTAACTTTTGGAGTTTCCTCTAAGCAATCTCCAAACTTCTTTACATTAAAACATACTCACACTTACAGATGAACATAAAATTTGTAAAACCTAACTCACTACTACCGCCAATTGAATTTTGAGGATCTAAAGGTCTTCAAATTTGGCTAAATCCTTCTCATTAAATAGAAAATAGAAAATAACCAAGAGTTGCTTAAAAAAATCTCCAAAATTTGGCTAAATTTGATGTATCTTCTAGAAAGGTAGTTACTACTCTATGACACTAAAGGGTGTCACCATAACGCCACACAAAAAATACCCTTTTTCTACTTTTTTTCCTCATTTTGTCTAGATGTTTATTACATGTACCTAAAACCAAAAATAAGAAAAATACCTTCCTTTAAAGTGCAATATCATAATAAAATATAAAAGGCTTATAAAGCATGCACTAAAAATAGGTTATTTTGAGGTGGATCAATGGATTATAATACTTTGGAGTTCACATTAAGAAGAACATGAGAATTAGCATTTAGGAGTAATTAGACATTTAAAATTTTTAAAAAAGATGTGCTCCATCATGAAAAGTAATTCTTAGTGTAATTGAATAATAAAAAAAATAAAAAGTAAGGTATTGTGAAAGGACTGGGCTAAAAGAAAAATCAAAATATATGACCAACCGCTCTGAGAAGATGCATTAGGTGAGCATAAAAATAAAAGATTGGTGTCTTAGTTATCTCCCAAGTAATAAGACTTAGAAATTTTCTTAAATAAATTCTTAAGATATTATATCTTAGAAAGAGGTTAACAGATGTTAGGTTGGTTTGTTGAATATTAATTGGTTCGAAAATATCTTTAAGGAATGAAACTATTTCAACCACATTATATCAAGTATTTTGAGATTTGTTTATGTTTAGGAAGAAAAGAATTAAATAAAGTACTGTGTTATTAGAAATTAATGAGTATTCTACCCTAAAATGAGATTTGCAAATCTATTATAACAGTTATATAATCTCGTTGAAAAATCAAGAAGCCACATGGAGAACTCCAAACATCATCCTAGTTCTTGTTGAGATTTGAGATTACTTGAGGGTAAGTAATAAGTAAGTTTTGGTGAGTTGATAAGAGTTACATTTATGTGATTTCATTACAATAAATACCATGTTTATTCCTGTATTCATCATGAAGTTATGCTTGAGAAAGGTTTTTTTTGTTGTGATGTGAAGGATATAAGGTTTATGTCACCTAGAAAAGGAAAAGAGGCAAATGGGGAAAAAAATAATGAAAAACAGGATTTAACACAAGAAGATCAGGATTTCGAAGAAGTAACCCTATATTTGAACATGCACGCTAACATCTGCACACACCCATGCATGAAGGCATGCTTGCACTTATGTGCTTGCACATGGAATCAACTGCCTACACACATCTGCACAGCTGCAAGCAACTACACACATCGTTATCATCTCACGAGCATGCACATATTCTTAACTATAACTACTTACGCACACGTGCATGTGACTACAAGGCCTGCAAGTCCACCAGTTGCACGCAGTTGCATGCACCCGCCTATGCACAGTCCCATAATCATGCATCCACTCCCTATGTGTGCATAGTTGCATGCAAGAAGGCATATACCTGCAGCATATTTGCGCACCCACAGGCACATTTGCATGGATCCTCATGCTCAAGTGTATTTTTGTGCACTTACATGCTTACACTTACGTCTGATAACACAACCGAACATTCAAATTTTGGATTTTTACTGATTTGAAGAGTTTGGATGCTTATTTTAGACCTTTAATGCAATACCTATAATTTTAAACTTATTTATTATCATTATGAGAGTACTTTTGGCCTTGAAGGCTGTGCCTCTATGTTTAAGGGAAGTTTTTAAAGCCCTTGGTGTTTTTCTTTTGGGTTCACTAGAAAGAGTATGCTTTTTCTTATTTCTTATTATTTTTCATATTTATTTTAAGGAATTTATGATGTGCATATGTATGAGAGAAGATTTATGAGAGCTTTTATTGATCAAAGGAGAGCGTAGTGTATTGCTCAGGGCGGATTGACTCTAGGTGAGTGTTTTGGGCCTCTCGCACTATAATCTTTATTATTATGCTTGCAATAAACTTTTTATATTTTCTTATATCATGTATTGTGATTGAATTTTCTTCATGCTTCTGTGATATAAAATGAGTAGCCTTCTTATGGTTTTCATTATATAGATTTTTTTATTTCCCTCATTGTTATTTGTTGCATAAATTTCTGTTGTTCATGTGTTAACTTGTCAACCATAATTTACTTTATATCAGGCATAATAAAAATGTGAAAAATATTTCGTTAACTGTGACTTTTGACCATGTCATAGTGGAACTGTATGTTAACCACGAAAGGCTGGCAGAATAGGTTTATTCTAGTTAGGATTTTGAAACCTTGATAAGGGATCAAGAAAATCACATGAAGTTCCATAAGGTTAAAAAAAATTAATTTTATGGGGTTTTTATTCTTCATTTTACCTAGGTATAGGATTAAGAAGAAAAATTTTTTCCGTGGTTGTAAACAATAGCAATGATTTCATAGGAAAACATTAAGAAATCACCTGACTTGTGTTAAAGGAGTATGAATCTTACATATTTGAAAGACTCAATGCTTATTTTTTTCCATTTCTATTTACTACGCTTTTAGGACTATTATATTCCTCTCTTGCATTTGATTACTTTAAACTAGACTTAGTGTTTCAGAAAAATTGAACTTTGTTTTTTACAAATATTTTGCCACAATGCTCATAGGATCATTACATAGACTCATTATGTATAATACTTGATTAGCATGTATACTTGCATGATTAACCAACTTGCTTGGTAGTAATTTCAGGCATCAGGATCATGCCCGCATGGTGAATGGAGAAATATTTTAGTTTTAAAGATTTTGTTTAATTTTTGAAGTTTTGAGTTTGATTTTAGGTTTGACTTCTAATATTTTTAGATTTAAGGATTTATTTTGACAATGGAATAGTAAAAAATTGAGCTAAATTGAAAAATCAAGTTAGGAGGCTCTAACCTAAACTGAGGTGTGGAACTACCTACAAGGAGGTTAAATAAAGGAGATTCTAAAACCTACTTATTAGACATAATTGAAATGAGAGGTTGGGGACCAAAAGTTAAAGATGTAGTGCAAAAGCCAGAGTTTAAGGAAGTTTGGTGGACCCTTTCCATGACTAATAAGTAGAAAGTTAAAAAAAAAAAAGAAGAGTAGCTTAAGTCTATAGGAAATACAAACATACTATTGATAGATAATAATATAAGTTAATAATAAAGATGGAGAGAAGAACCATCCACAACAGAGTGGCCCAAAAAATTTTTGGTAGAATATTTTTCTTTTTTTTGTTCATGTACACCATAACTATTAAAATATTTATACCTAAATAATCAAATTTAACATTTGAAGAATAATATACCACCCTAGGAGAAAATAAATATTACCTTAGAATGGATTCATCTATTCGGAAGACGAAAATTTTTAAGACTTATGGGTCTTAGTGAATTAAGGGTTTTTTCTCTACCATATGAGTAAATGATAAAGATTAAATTATTCTAGTGTCTGGTATCTACACAAGAGCATGCCACATAGTTAATTAGATCTCCAAAGCCATGAACTCTAGAGAAAACTCTCAATTAGAATATTGACTTATATTACATGGTTTCAAAGGTGAAACATTCAAAATTAGAATTTTAAAGGTAATGAATGAATCTGATAATAATGTCATTAAAAGGCCTGGGAAAATTGATTTAACCATTACTGTCGTCACTAAAAAGTTGAGGAGTTGCCCGTTGGAAGCTGTCGGCCGCCGGAATTGAAATCTCGTCGCCCTCTTCGAAAAGGTGTTTAATTTACATATATATATATATATATATATATATAGATATAGATATAGATATATACATACATATATATATATATATATAGTTTAGAAAAATATGAAATCAAACCAAACCCATATTTTTCATAGTTTAAATGAAAGAGCACTATATCTCAAACTCTATATCTATCTTAAAGGATAAACACAAGACTTGAGGATGAGACTCGATAAAAAAAAAACTAAAAAATATATGACATCCGTTTGATTTGCGAAACCATTTATTTACCAACAAGGTTCCGTATTTAATACAAAGAATTAAATATGGTTTATATTAGGTTGGGTTCAGAAAAGCTTCCTAGAAGGGCAAGCCCCTATAGTTAATTACATATTAAATGACCGAGGTCACTTAAGAAAACTCTAAAACAAAATCAGGAAATATTATCTTCAAAGAGGTCCTAAGATAAGTCTTTTTAACAAAATCACACAAAGGGGTGAGAAATGAGAATGGCTCAAATTTGGAACATTTGTTGTAGAATCCAAAAAAGAAAGAACTAGGGGGTGTCATAGATCCGAAGGAGAACCTCGGTGACTTCCTAGTCTATCCTAATGTTTGGCTTCAATTTTGAGGAGAAATATTTTAGTTCATCCTGCCAATTTTATTAATTTAGGGATTACATTTGTGTGAAACAATAACACAAATAACCTGGAAGATGTGAGGGTTTAGGTCATGACGAACGACAACCTCGAAATCCTAAGACAAGTTAGGGCTTATATTCTATAGCAGAGCTATACAAAGGCCTAAAGAAAAGGTTGAGAATTTATGATGCACTAGGCGAGCGACCTTGAAATCTTATGGCTTGTTGTTTAATTCTAAGGGAGGAGTGATTTAGCTGATGTAGACAGGTTTTGCTGTTGAAGATGACCGTGTTTCCCACCGTGCTAGCTTCTAATTTCTTACTGTGATGAGTTTAGATTTTCTAATGTGTCAGGCTATAATGTCAAATCAGGTGGCCTTATGGTTATGGTTCTTTAAATTTTGTGGGGGTATGCTAAAGTTGATTAGAGCGACATTGAATAGGATCCTACAGTTCCCTCGTTCTGGTACCACTATTTTCCATTAGATTCACTTAGTCCAAATAAATTTACTAAACTCAACTTAATGAGTTCCATAATTTCAACTTAATGATTCGATAGAGACGTCTTAATTTAGTTGCAATTGTGGTTTTGTGATGTTTGTGATCAAATTTTGAGTTGTATTATATTTTGAATGTTGTGGCGGTGAATTTTATCTTGGTTGACTTTAGTTTTGGTTTTGGTTTTGAGTTTTGTGGCTATCCTAGCAGTTTTGGTTTTCATGCAGGGTGACATCGTTGTTTAACATGCAAGTTTGTGTTTTTGTTCATACATGTAGGTGAGTAATTACAGTAACATACTGGAAAGTAAAGTACGAGAAATTAGAATGCATGTAAAATAAATTACAATGAAAGCTCACTTGAATGGTCTTTCCATCATCTTCAACTAAAACTCAAAATGCAAGCAAGAGTATTTATATATTAAAAGCATTTTATGTAAAGCAAGGAAATAAGGTTATGGTGATCCACCAAATCCTAAATCATATCTTGGTGAGCCTCACTAATTCGATTAAGGATGATTTTATTAAGCAAAACATACAAATCTTAGTAGACCTTCGAGGTATCCAAAAGGTTAGAAGAAAGAAGCAGATCCACGCTTCCCTCTCCCCGCTTGCTGAAATGGCCTGAGCTCATTTAAACTTATTATGTTGCTTAATAATTCATCCTATGAATACCTTCAATGCTTAATGAACATTGAAGTTTCAATTATCCCTAAGAGAAAGGTGATTATCATCTATTTAATTTGAGAATTATGTGGGTGAAGATCCTTAAAGTGCCAAGTTAATGTTATTAAGACACCTAGCTAATTTTAGTTTTAACTTAGGCTTGTAGTGTTTTAAAGGTGTTCAATTTCTAGTTACATTCACTTTTCTAGTCCTCATTTAACCAAATTTGATTTAGCCTAGGTCACTACTAAGCCCTTAAGACCTTGGTGGATATATTAATGATTTTTGAAAGAAATTGAATTTTAAGTGATAATAATTCATTATCAAAATATTTGAACGTCATTTGAACACCAAATAGGGGTATTAAATTAGTGAGTTATTAACATCCAAAATCATACTCCTAAGTCTAAGATCATTTAATTTAATATTCTTCCAAATTTTAATAATTTAGGAAATTACAAATTCATCCTTTAATTAAGAAAAATGAGATTAGTTTCTACCAATTAATTCCTTGTGTTGCGATCATCTGAACGTGTTAATTAAGATCAAAGATTGCTCATTTCCCTTCTTGAATTAAGCCTAAATGTTAATTAAGACTAAATTTTGAAAATTATACCTTTACCCCTGAGGCTCTATCACTTCATAATTCATCAAATTGAACTCAAATGACTTTCAAATTTTTATCCTACCTCACTCGGGTCAATTAAGACATCAAGGGAGAAAATGAGATTTTCAAATTTTAATTTAATATATATAGTTATCTACTTACAAAAATAGGATTTTTCAATAGAAGTTAAATAACTTGATCAAGACAAAGCCTAATCACTTGACATTTGTTCCTGGAGGTAGAATTAGACTAGAGAACAACTTGGATCAAATTTCATAATTTTTTGAGTTTTATTTGAATTATTAGAATAATTTTAAGTTCTAGACTATTAATTAATTATAAAATAATTTAAATGTGGAAAATTAAGTTTTATATTTTTCTTAAATCTCTCCAAGGTCAAGAAATCCAGAGAAATTAATTTTACATTTTTTTATTTTAATTATTAGAATTATTTTAGTGAGAAATTAAAGAAAATCCATTTTTAGCTTTTAAAAATTATTTTTGAGCTTGAAAATTCAATATCTTCATCTAGAAAATTATGAAAAATATTCCAATTGCTTCTAAGGGCTTAGGAAACAATTTAGAACATTTCCATGAATTTTATTAATTTTGTGATTTTTATTAATTTTTCATAATTTAAATATTTAAAATATGCTTAAAAAATGAAATTTTTTACTTTAATTACAAATTTATTTTTAGACAATTCCTCTGATCAACTCCCAAAAACCAATTTTATAAATTTTTGAGTTATATTTTAATTATTATGATTATTTTAAGTGTTAAAAAGGCCTTTAACTTAGAAAATTAAATTAGGTTATCAAATGAACTCCAAATGTATTGAAATTTTTAATGGGGAGTCCTACGAACTTTAAATTATAGTAGAGAATTAAAATCAAGTCATTTAGATGTTTATTTTGCCCAAATTAATTTCTTTTGTGTTTTAGGTATGTTTCAAAATTATGTATGTTCTTAATGACTTAGCACTTGACAAATTTTCCTAAGATTCGTCACAGTGAACCTACCTAAATTTTCTTGGATTTTTCTAAGCAACATGCAAATTACTATAATTAATTTATGCAAATAATAGACATAAACTTGAAAAATACATATCTCCTCATAGGAGTCTCCTTTGATTTTGAAAAAATTAGGAAAGATACCCCATGACAGAGGCTACAAATAACCAAATAGCATGCCATGGTGAAATTTTTGAATGCATGGAGAATCAAAATACTTAAAACTATAGTAAATTAATTAAAAATAAAATATGCATCAAATAAACCTCAAACCTTTTCCACATTGTTCTCTTATGTTCACTGAGCACTAGGATATTTTTCTTTTATTTTTTTGATTTTTCTACATCAAGATATGGATTTTTGAAGTTAGGGGGTATTTTCTGAATTAATTAAATCCTATTTTCCTACTTAAACCACACGGTGCCACGAAATCATGCGACAGCTCTGAAGGCTTAAGTGGTGCGCTCTGGTTGGACGCCACCTTCCGACTTAACGCTGACTTGGCTTGTGCTTTATGTACCTGATCCCTGGATACTGCTAATATGCATAGTACAACAATAATTCAGATTATATTTCACTTATATTTCATTACTTTGCAACAAAACCAAAAACATGATTCTGAAGAAAATTAACAATTTGACATTTAATTTATATATAGTGGAATACTACGCAAGTATACGTATCATTATCATGTAATATATGACTTTTTGATTAAGACCTGAATATCAAACTCACAGGGAGAATACACAATATGTACTATTGAACAACAAACTTTCTAGTTTTAATAAAAAGATGTTTATCAAAATAAAAGATGATTTTTGGAGTAATAAAAATTTAAATATTTTTTGTGTTTTCAAAATTTTGATAGAACAATAACAATTTTTTGTAGAAGAAAAGCACTAAATATTAAAATATCTTTCTTCTTGTTATGAATTGGTAATATATATAGGAATTTTGTTGTTAAAGTATGCAAATTGTGTTGTGTCAAATAGGAGCAATAATATTCTTTACCCTTACTAGAGATGCTATAAAGAACATTGGCTAATTTAAAGTTTGAATAATTTTGAAGACCGGCTAGGCAGAGAAGATACTAGCTCTCAAATGAGAACTTTCAAAACTTTCCAATACTTTCAGGACTCTCTTCAAAGTCCTCTCTTCTTTCTTTTATAGTTTTCCAAGAGGTTCCTTGGAAACTCTTCAAAATATGTCTAGATTTGATGTATTTCCCCAAGAGATGCATCCTTTCGTGATAATTTTCATCCAAGGTGGTTATAACCACCTATTAACCAATGGGTGCCTCAAAAACCTCTTCAAAATTTGCAAAACTGACTTTACCCATCTAGTAACTGCCATTAGTGCTTAAGCGCGGGACCTCTAGCTCTTAGGCGCGGCCTTCTCTGTTTAACCGGAGCTTAAGCGTCGGATCTAGCGCCTAGGTGTCAAAACTCATTTGCAAATTTTTCACCTATTTGCTCGAAATTTGATCCTTTTTAACTAATTTAAGCATTTTTCACCATTTTAACCTGTATCTGCAAGAAAAACATAAAAACACCTTCCATTAAAGTGCAATATCTCAAAAATAGGCATAAAAATATATCTAAAAATATTATATATTTTTGGTGTATCATAGGGCAATCAATTTGTTGGAATTTGGGGACAATCAATTTGGGGCAAATTTGGGGATTTTGAACTTAGGTTAAAATTAAGTGAAATTGAGGCTTCAACAAGGCCAATTGAAGGTCAACTTTGATGTTTCGGATTGTTATGAAAAGTTTTCAACATAAATTGTGGAAAATTGAGTAGGCTATGGGGTTCAATTTGGTGGGATTAAGTCGTAGGGCCAAAATTGAGGGTTTGCTTATATCAAAATTGAGCTCAAAGAATGGACCAATTAAGATTGGATTTGGTTTAAATTACTCATGTGGAAGGTGTATTTTAGTTTAGGATTGAAATTGGGGGAAATTGAGACCAAATTGATGGACATTTGGGGTAAATTTTGGGAAGTTGGGCCTTTAAAGGCAATTTGGGGGTTTTGGTCAAAATAGTCAAATTAGGTTCAATTGGAGGGTCCAAATTGGTTTTAGAAACATTTAAGGTAATTTTGTAGGTTTTGGGAAAGTTTGGGGTGTCAAGGGAATTTTTGTAATTTTGGCAATTTTGGAGGTTTTTTGGTAAATTTGTAAAAATTGGGTGGTTTTAGGTAATTTGGGTATCTTCAAATGGTTTGAAATGATTGTTGAACAAATTTGGATATTTTGGGTGAATTTGAGGATTTTGACCAAATTTAGGGTTTCAAGGGCATTTAAGTAGATTTGGGGGCAAAAGGCCAAGTTGGACATTTTGGTAGAATTGGGGTACCAATCACCCTATATGAGCTATGGATAAATAAAATCCCCATTTGGGTCCTCCATGTACTCGTAATAATGCACCAGGTTAAGAAGCTAAATTGAAAAACCTAAATTTTGGTAATAATGCCCCAGGTTAAGATGCTCATTGCTTTCCATTATCTAGGTTGTATTGGTATCCTTTTACTATAAATCAGAGTTATAACCAGAATATTTCACTTGGCACCATAAAAATGGTTGGCAGTTCCTTTTTCAGTAACCATGAGTTACTTTATTCTAGGGAACCTACATTGTTTTAAATGGAAGGTTCATTTGTTTATATGTCATAGTTCTGAGTATTAGCTATGAGCACTGATACACCTAAAATATATAACATTTATGTACACATTTTAATACTTATTTTTGAGGATATTGTGCTTTAATGGAATATATTTGTGTGTTTTTCTTTTAAAAAAAATTAAAGTCATAAAATATGGTGAAAGGGGTGAAAAAGATCAAATTTGGAGAAAAAATGAAGAATGTGTGAGAATGAACTATGGCACCTAAGCGCCCAGAACTGACGCTTAAGTGGCAGGAGACAAAGAAGGTAATGCCTTAGAGATGAAGACCTCCTGCTTACACGTGAGGTAGTTAATGATGAAAATGTAAGGAATTTTGGACAGATTTTGAAGGGGTGTTTGAAGAAACTCTTGGTGAAAATATGGATTACAGTTAATGGGCATGAAAATACATTAAAATGTTTCTTAAAAATAGGTAACTCTTAGAGGACTCATTCAATGTGGACACATTTTGAAGAGACACCTGTCGTTCGCCATACGGTTGTGCGTGGTTTAATTTAGCGTAATATAGTATTTAGAAATTAAGTATTTTAATTTAAAGAAAATGGGGACAAATTGATCCCATTGATTTCTATAGTTTGAATGATCGAGCTAACCACGAGTAATATACCACTCTAAAAAGTAATATGTTACTTGATAATAAACTCAATTAAATAAACTATAGAAATAAATGACTTCCATTTCATCTGCAGGTTTGCATGATGATCGACAGATTTCCCTATTCGATATGAGAGTCAAATAAAGTTTATTATAAGTTTGGTTTCTTTTAAGTTCCTTATAAGAGCAAGCCTTTATAGTTAATTACATTTTAAGCAAACGGATCACTTAAGAAAACTATCGATAAAAATTAGAAATATTTTGTTTTCATGAATTCAAAAGGAAGGGTTTCAACGAACATGATTGTGAAATTTCCAATAGGGATTTGTTCAAATGTGAAAGATCTTATTTTAAGAATCAAAGGAAGAAAAATAGGGGAGATTAAAAGTCCAGGATAGGTTCTTGGTAATCTCCCAAACTATCATAATATTTGGCTCAATTTAAGATGATATTAATTTAAGTTGACTCTTGCCAGTTTTATTAATTAGGTCATAGATTTGTGTAATTATGACTTACACAAAAAGCCTAGAAAGATAGGAGGTTTTATGTTGAGTGACTACCTCAAAATCCTACAACAAGTTAGGACATGTTGCATATCAAGACTATGCAGGAGCTTAAGAAAGAGAGGCTTTATGTCATAAAAGATAGCTTCAGAATCCTAAGGATTGTTATTTAAACGAAAGAAAGGGTCTTGAACGAGCTGCCCATGAAGTTTGTTCTAAGTTCCATATTGAAATTTCTTCAGGTTCTCCAATCTTATTATTAAAAGTTTATTTGTTTCAATAAATTTATACTAAATTAATTAAATGGTAATGGAGGTACAGTTCAAACCTAGGCAAGGCTTAGTTCACTTAAGCTGAGTAATTTCCTAGTGCATGATTTCTACTTTCTTCTTAATCTAAACAACTTTTATTTCTTCATTATTTTTCACTAATACATACATTCTATGTTTGATAAAAGCAGTAAAAGAACATGAATTGAGATACATAAATCAACAAATAGAGCAAATAAAAATAATTTTTTATAAATTTTTTATTAAATTTTAATTATTTAATTAGTGGTAACCCAGTCAAGATGTCTATGGTACTGTCGTACCGGGTCTCTGGGTGCTCTAGTTTACTTAGTCTGGAAGGTGATTGCCCACAGGACCAGAAGATTCTTGTCAACATTCACAGAATGCATCGTCTAAGAAATCTTCGTAAACTAGAACAAAAAAGGGGGTTTAAGTTGTGATGTGTGATCTTTGTGATTAATATTTGATTAATCCTTGAGTTACTTTATCGAGTTTAGGGTTGAAATGTTTTAGGTTGTTTATGTCTTGTTATCGGATTTTAAATGTTTTATTTTAGTTATTTTTGTTCACTTGTTATTATTTATGTGAGGTTGACGACTTTGAAACTGATATAACCTCAAAGCCATACTTTAAAGCCTTGTTATGTTTAGTTTGATTTATGTTTAGGTTTTAATATGTTTTATGTAAATTCTACCCATGTCGATGTGTTTTATTTTATTTCTTAATTGATGTTGAAGTTAAGGGGTTTAAGTTTAACTTAGGTTTAAGGCTATACCTAAATGATTCTCCTAAGTTCAACCTATGGGTTAGGTTATAACCTAAGGTTTAGGGTAGGTTTAGCTTAAGACTAAGATATGATTTAGGTTTGTTTTACCTAAAGATTAAGGGATTAAGATTAACTAACCAAAGGTTTAGGTTAACTAATCCTATTAGTTTAATGTTAACTAACCTATGGATTAGATTAATTAATCCTATTGGTTTAGAATTAACTAACATAAGGTTTAGGTTAACTAATCCTTTTGGTTTGGGGTTAACTTACTTATGGTTTAAGTTAATTATTCCTATTGGTTTAGAGTTAACAAACCTAAGGTTTAGGTTACCTAATCCTGTTGGTTTAGGGTTAACTAACTTAAGGTTTAGGTTACCTAATCCTATTGGTTTAGGGTTAACTAACCTAAGGTTTAGGTTAATGAATCCGGTTGGTTTAGGGTTAACTAACGTAAGGTTTAGGTTACCTAATCCTATTGATTTATGGCTAACTAACCTAGGGTTTAAATTAACTAACTCTTTTAGATTCCAAGGTTAACTAACCTAAGGTTTATGTTAACTAATCCTATTGTTTTAGGCTTAGTTAATCCTATGGATTAGGGATAATTGACCTAGGTTTTAGGTTAACTAATCCTGTTGGTTTAGGGTTAACTAACCTAAGATTTATGTTAATTAATCTTATTGGTTTACAGTAAACTAACCTAGGGTTTATGCTTAGCTAATTCTATGGATTAGGGTTAATTAACCTAAGGCATAGGCTTAGCTAATCTTATGGATTAGGGTTAACTAACCTACTGTTCAGTTTAACTAATCTTATTGGTTTAGGGTTAACTAACCTAAGGTTTATGTTAACTAATCCTCTTGGTTTAGGGTTAGCTAACCTGAGGTTAGGTTAACTAATCCTATTGGTTTGGTGGCTAACTAATGTAACGCCAAAGTTGGCTAACCAAGTATTGGGTTTAAATTGGGTTGACCCTAAGGGATGAATTTAAATCACTCCCACTAATGCTAGGAGACCAACATGAGCCTTAAATAGGCTAGACTAGGTTTAGCTCGAGCTCGCGTTAGGCTAACCTAACGTAACTCAAACCTACTCCACTAATTAGTGAATTATGATTATTAAAATGATTTTAAATATGGTTTTAAGGTTTTCAAGATTTATTTGAAGTCAAAGAATAAAATCAAGGGGGATTTGGAAATTGCACTTTTCTTATTTTACTTAATTATTTAAAATGACCTATTTAACTAAACAAAAATCTCTCTACAGAGAAATCAAAATGACTTGGAAAAATCTGGCAAGATTGTTTCCAAGCCATTTAATATCTCTGCAAAATTCATATTTTTCCCATTTATATTTTAATTTTTATTATTTAAATACTCTAGAAATTCAAAAATTAATTTAAAAATATTTCCTTGATTAAATCGTGATTTTAGTTCGTGATTTTAGTTTTGAAAGATTCTCCTCATTTTTTTGAGTTTATAACATCTTTTGGTTTATTTTTTTGAGTTTTCTACAAAAAAGTTATGCAAAGTTTAGTTAAAATTTCTTCAATAAAATAAAAAAGAGAAAAATGTTGCAGTATCTCCTCCTCCCTCACGTGACGCCCGCAATGCCAATGCCTACAATGCATAGAGGAGAACTGACGGCTGAAACTTTTCGGTGTCTGCTCTCCACCGATTCGCAACCAAATTTTGTGTTCTTTGGTTTGTTTTGTTCAGATCAGAGAGTATATCACATCCATAAGGATGCTTAGGTGTTTTGTGGTCTATTTTTGAATTTAGAAGGGAAGATAGTTCGGGATTATCATTTTAATTTAAGACATAAACCTAAGCATAAGAGGATTGTCCTCAATTAGGTTTGAATAAGTAGGCTTCCTTGAGCTTATCCAAGTCCTTGTGGTGGCGATTTCATGTGATTCTCAAGTCAGTTTGGAAGTTCGCCGAAGTTGGCTCGGCATTTCTTGGAGGAGGTGCTAACGGCTGGGAGGAATAAAAACAATGGTTGGGTTGGTCTCGTAAGGACTTAAGGAGCCTGATATAACAATTTGAGTGAGTTTTGAAAGGGTTTTCTGGGAAAAATTGCAAGGTGGCCATGAGCTTCAAACAGGTTTTCTGCTGGCGGCTGTGGTTTTCAACGGCGGTAGTGGGGGTGGTTGTGTTCCTAAGGTCAAGGAGCACAACTTTGCTCAAGGGTGCAGGTGGGTTTGGTGGCTCTATGGAAAGTTGGCTCTCTCCTCTCTTCCTCCTCTTCTCTTTTTTTTTTTTTTGATTTTTGATATCTTTATAGCCATGGGTGGGAGGCAGGTGTGGGAGAGATTTTATTTTTTTTATTTTTTTATTTTTTAAATTTTTTTGCTGTAGCATGCATATAGGAGGGGGAGAGAGAGAGAGAGAGGAGAGCGGGGGGGCGGGGGAGACGTGAGATTTAAATAGATTTTTTTAAAAAGTTTTTATATTTTATTGTATGGGCATGATATTTAAATATTGTGTTTTTTATATTATATATATATATATATATATATATATATATATATATATATATATATATATATATATATATATATATATATATATATATATATGTATGTAAATCTTCTTCATGGTGGCGGCTGATTCTCTAACTCTGCTAGCTTTTCTACATCAATCGTGACTTCTATCTTCTTCTTACTTTATTTGACTGTTTGTTTGGCTTTTTCCTCCTTTTGTTATTTTCTTTTTGGTGTTGCTCTGGTTTGGAGAAGGTTTGATTGTTGTCTTCTCTCGCTTGAGTCACTAAGTTACTATTCCATTGCTGGAAGCTTTCACTACCTTTCTCTGTGAGAGCTTCTCTTTGTTGCCAATGGCCTCCTCTATCCCCATTGACTTGGAAACTAATATCCAATGGTCCAAAGCCACATTTGCTGATGTGGTGCGCAAGTTTTTTGAGACTCTTAAAAATGTTGAGAATCTTTTGTTTCCTCAATCATATCATGATGCTACATTTAGAAAGTGGACTGTCCCTTTGTGAAACCATTATGTAGAAAAGCAGGCAAGGTGGTTGCTTTATTCTCTGATACTGAAAATTTTTCTTTGGCTGAGGCTCAAAAATTTACCCTGGTGGGAAAATTTCAATTCAGCCACCCAAAAATGGATGAAATCAGAAAGTATTTTGATGACTTGAAATTGGTTGGTGCTTGGAAGGTTGGGTTGATGGATGGAAGACATATTATGATTCAATTAGCTAAAAAAGAGGATTATGCAAGGATTTTTGCAAAACAAGTTCTATTTTTGGATGGTATCTCTATGAAATTGTTAAAATGGACCATAGATTTTGATCCCTCAAAGGAACCCCCAATAGTTCCCATTTGGTTTAAACTTCCTGGGCTGAAGCCACATTTCTTCAATCACCAAGTTCTGTTTACTATTGGCACTGCACTTGGAAGACCTATAAAGCTTGCTGCTACTACTTTTAACCTCTCAAGGCCATCTGTGGCTAGAATCCTAGTGGAAAGGGACATCACCCAACTTGAAGTGGATGAAATATGGCTAGGCACTGCTAATAATGGATATTGGTAGAAATTGTTATGGAACAAAGGCCTTATTACTGTCATAATTGTAAGATGTTTGGGCACACTAACAGCAAATGCTTCTGACTACATCCAAAGAAAAAGAAACCTGCTTCAGGACACATCTCTAGCCCTACATATCAAAATACTTCACTGCCTATGGAACCTGCCTCCCCCACTAAAACCTTGGCCCAAAATCTTGACACTAATCCCCAAATTCCTTTACAACCTCTAACCATTGGAACTATTATTTGCGCCCCACCCCTGGTGGCAGATCAATCTGAGGTTTATTTTGAAGGAACCTCTGAATTTTTGCCTCCTCCACTTGTCCCTCCCAAGTTTATGGCTTTAAATCCTCAAGCTGCTCCCTTCTTACCTTTAAATTCCAAAACTTTTGAAACTTCTGTTTTAAGTCCTGTTGTGGAAGTTCCTAGTGAAGGAACTTCTGAACCTTCTCCTAACCTGACTCCTTTGATCTCTCCTACCCCCATTGATGTTCCCACATCTCCCTATTTATCAGCTGGAGGAGTGGTACTTACTGTAGGATCATCCGATATGTCCAATGTTTTACAACTTGCAACTTCTAATAAGGGTCCCATTGACCTTCCTGTACTAAATTCACCAACTATCAATGTGTTTGAGGATAATGTGGTCCAACAGTTGAATTTAGATCTTGAGAAAGAGTGGCAAATTCACCAGTCCAAAAAGAAAAATAAAAATTTGCAAGAGCTGAAACATACTGTTTCTGCCCCTGGGGAATCTATGTCCAAAAGTTTGGAATCTCTTCCTAGAACAAGGAGGAGAGGAAAAAATATCAATGATTAACCTCCTGTGTTAGAATGTTAGGGGATTGGCCCATCCTAGGTCCTTTAGCAGATGACTCCATTTAAATAGGATGCACAAGTTCTGGTGCATTGTTCTTCTAGAACCTATGGTCTCTAAGCACGAATCCAGAATCATTAAGAAATTCCCTGGCTTTCAATTTTCTCCTAATTTCAATAACAATATTTGGCTTCTTTGCAGGAAATAAGTCACTTGGCAAATACTTTTAGACCATCCTCAGTTTCTGCATACATCCCTATCCTTGGCTGGTCATTTTGCTCAAGCTACTTTTGTTTATGTTACCAGCTCTTCAGCTGGGAAGGTTGAGCTTTGGAAGGAAATATCTAATCTTAGTCAAAATATCTCCTCAAAGTGGTTGGTTTATGGGGACTTTAATTGTGTGGCATCCCCTGATGAAAAATCATGAGGCAGACCTCCTGATATCAACAAAATGAACTTTTTCATGGATAACATGCATTTTGCCAGATTATTTGATTTGGGTTTCTCTGGCCACAGGTTCACTTGGAGAAGGGGTAATATTTCAGAAAGAATTGACAGGGCTCTTTCTAATGATTTATGGCTAAATGATTTTTTGCATACTTCTATTTCTCATTTGTCCATGACAGGTTATGATCACAGACCCCTTCTAATCTATATTCAAAGCACCATCAACATCACTAAATCTACTTTTAGATATTTAAATGTCTGGTCTTCCCATCCTTATTTCATGAACTAAGTTACATCAGTGTGGTCCAGCTATCATAATGTTAATCCTTGGGTGAAACTATGGATCCTTCAAAAGAGACTTGCTATAAAACTAAAAGCTTGGAATTGGCAAACTTTTGGCAACTTGCATACTAAGGTTGTGGAAGTTGAGGCCACTATTGAAGAGTTGGAATCCAAGCTCAATGAAAATCTTGACTTAGAAGCTGATCTTTTTACTGCTAATGAATATTTTCTTAATGTTATTCATTTGCAGGAGCAACTCATCCATCAGGAAGCTGCACAAACACATTTTTGTGTGGGGAACAGAAACTCCAGGTACTATCATGCAATTATTAATTATAAGAGGAAGTGTAATGGGATTCACAAGATCAGAAACTCTCAGGGAGATTGGTTGAAAACCCCTCATGATATTTCTGAAAATGCAGTTGAGTACTTCCAAAAGTTCTTCACTAAGAATAATGTGGCCAAGACTGCCGTTCAAGTTAATCTTTTTTACCACTATAGAAATTACACTTCTAACCTCCAACTTGCATATTTACCTTCTGAACAGCAGATCAAGACTGCCCTGAATTCAATTGATAGTAACAAAGTTGCTGACCTAATGGCTATTCAGCAGATTTCTACTAAACAGCCTGGAATGTTATTAAAAGAGAGGTGATCGATGTTGTGCAAGCTTTTTTCTCTAGTCAAGATCCCACTAAGTATTTCATTTCTTCTACTATTGCTCTCATACCCAAAGAGACAATTTGCAATAGATGGGATCAGTTCGGATCTATAAGTCTTACCAGTGTGACATCCAAGATTATTAGCAAAGTGCTGGTTGCCAGAATTTAACCTCATTTGCATAAGATTATCAACAACAACCAAACTGCCTTTATTAAGGGAAGAAGCATTGTGGAAATTTTTCTTTTAGTGCAAGAATTATACCAAGATCTAGATAAAAACTGCAGGGTGTGTTGACCTCACTTTTTGTTGAGGTTTAGTTTTCCCTCTTTAGTAGCCTAAGGTCTAGCCATTGGACTTTCCTACTGACTATTCTTAGAAAACTAGACATGGAACCCTCACCATTAAAAATCCTACACTCTTCTCTACTCAACTTGAAGTTCCACATATTGATCTTAACTTATAGCACTTAGTAGGTGGGGTCATTATAGGGGAGCTCAAGGAGAGTCACCCTTAGGACTGCTGGACCTTAGGGTTGACCCTGGGTGTTGGTCTGGAGCTAAATCACTCACTACACTCATCTACACTCACATTCACTTACAACCCTAAGCTTAAATTTTGAGCCTAGGTCCCTTGATCTTTTTGGGATACTCATGTAGATGGCCCCCTAAACCTACCAGTCCTAGGGTTGTGGTTTAACTAAGACCAGTACATAGAGGACCCAAAATGGGATTTCCTTTGGTCCATGGCTCATTTATGATGATTAGTTACCCAATCCTATAAAAAATACCCATCTTGGTCTTTTACCCCTAAACACCCCAAAATTACCAAGATACCCCTCCAAAGCCCAAAATTCTAAAAATTCCAAAAATTCCCAAAAAATCTGAATAAATCCCAAATAATATTAATTTCATTTTGCTCAACTACTACATGACCCAATTTGGCCAATTTGACCATGTTTAACAAAAACCCCCAAATTGGCTTTTAAGGACCCAAATTTCCCCACATTCAACTCAGATGTCCATCAATTTGATCTCAATTGACCCCAATTCCAATTATAAACTCAAATTAACTTTTGATATGGCCAAGATAAACCAATTCCAAGCTTAATTGGCCCATTATTTGAGCATAATCTTAATTTAGATCAAAACCCCAAATTTGACCATGTGACCTAATCTTACCAAATTGAACCCATAGCCTAGCCAATTGGCCCCAATTAATTTTTAAAAGTCTTCATAATATTCCTACACATCAAAATTAACAATAAAATGGCCTTTTTGAAGCCTCAAATCCATTTGATTTGGCCTAAATCCAAACTTCCCAAATTTAGCACCAAATTGGCTAAGTCCCCAAATGTCATCTAATTGATTTCTTTAACCTACAAATTCGCACCCAATTCATGTTGAAAACTCTTCATAGGGTCCCTATTGATCATTTACAACAATCAATTTGGAATTAACCCAAGGCTAGCCCAAGCTAGGCCCAAGCCTAGCCCAACATGACCAAATTGACTAAATTTCAAAATTCCCTCAAATTGACCCTTCAATTGAGCTCAAAACCACTTCCATCCTTCACCAAAGTTGTTCCTTATGATCCGTTACACCAAATGAAACATTTATTTGGGTCATTTGACATGGATAATCTATCCCAAACCTAAGCTTTAATCACTTGGACCCACATTGAACCAATGCACTAAATGTGACCTAACCACCCTAAAGTCACCAAATTAACTCCACGACAACCATTAGTTGGACCTAGTGACCAGTACAAAAACCATGAAACCACCTAAATCAAGTCATGGACCAAAGGTTCCCCAAATGAAGGGATATTATTTCCAAGAGTGCATGCGCTTAAGATATCCTTACCAAAATTAGGTATTATTGCACTAAATTGATGTGAAATATTCCTCTGGGTTCCCTGAGCTCCTAGCCACCTCCCCCTAGCTGGCCGGCCAGCCTAGTGGCCGAAAATTCTAAAAATTGAGAGCCACGCCCATGAAACCTCACCCAAATCAAACCTAGAGGCCAGCTCAGCCAAATTAATTGATGGAGCTCCTCTGCCCTCCACTTAAGCACCACTATGCACCCAAACTTATGCCCTGAAAGCCACCCCATGACCATTTTTTATAAAAACGCACCTCTATGGCCGTGGGAAGTGTGCTAAAATTTTCTTAGAAAGACCTCTCCAAACTTCTCACAGGGCTTCCCTAAGATCCTCTCAGTGCATTCCAACTATTTTACCCTACCAATTCCCACTGTCATAGCTCAATTTTGAGCTTAAAACCTTGTCGGAAATCAGGACAGAACCCAATAAACCTCCACAATAAACCAAACCCAAATTAACTGCACCCACACCTTCACAATAGTGAAAGAAGATAAAGCCCCATCAAATCCCCCTTCCACAAAGCCTCTACCGTTGCTCTAGACCAACACCCGAATTTGAGCTTGGTCGAATCCACACCTAGGACTTATACCAAGACCAGGGACTCAATATCTAGTCTTCTTGGACCTCAACAAACGTGCTAAGACCCTCTGATTGAAGCTTCACTTCTCAGAGCAAAGGTATAAAACCTCACCTCCTCCCGAGCATATTTTGATTCTTCATTTGCTTAGAGTTAATTTGATTACTTGATTAATGCATCGATGTATCCGTCTCACGTAGACGAGTCCATAGGATCAAACCCGAAGTGATTTGGTTGAGTCTAGGCTGAGATCTTAGGGTTTTAGTGTGGACGGTCACAGGATCATTCTATCGGGGATGATGACAGGGAGTCGTTTGATCAAGCGTGTATCGAGTGTATGGAGGAGATTAAGCCGGACAACACTTCAAGACATAAACCGCAGGCCGAGTTAGTAGCTACATGGAAGGCGACGTCCAACCAGAGCACGCCACGCATGCCTTAGGAGCTGCCTAGGATCTAGTCATCACGCGCGGTTTAAATAGATAAATAGGGTTTTTTTTCCTATTTATTTAAATACCCCTAAATTAGAAAATTCATAACTTTGTGTAGGAAAAACACAAAAATAAAATAAAAATATTCGCTTGCTCAGTGAATAAAAGAGAACAATGTGGAATAAATTTCAAGTCTATTTGATGCGTATTTTATTTTTAATTAATTAAACACTCTTTTAAATCATTTGATTCTCCATGTGTATTTACACATCACCTTGGCTTAAAATTTTGGCATGTTGTAGCCTCTATTAAGGGAAATATCCTCTGATTTTTTCAAAATCAGAGGAAGTCCATATACAAAGATCCATATTGTTCAAGTTTTTTGCACATTATTTACTTAAAATAATCATCAAAATTAGCATATTGATTAGAAAATTTCAAGAAAATTTTGGAAGGTCCCCCATGACTAAAGAAGCTTATGGAAATAATTTCATGGGTCAAGTCATTTAAAATATACCTAATTTTCACAAACGCTAAATCATTAAGATAATTAATTTTAGAAAATATAAACATTTCAATGACTTGATTTTTGATCTTCACTATGGTTCCTGATCTAGAGAACTCACCATAAAAATTTCAAAATATTTTGAGTTCATTTGATAACTTAAGTTGATTTTTAAAGATAAACATTACTTTTGGCATTTAAAAGATTGTTAAAAATCTAAATACAACTCAAAAAATTATGAAACTTAGTTTTTTGAGCTCTCTATGAATAGGGGTATTTTCTGAAAATAAAATAATATTTAAAATAAAAAAATGATTTTTAACCTATTTTAAATAGTTAAATAATTAAAAATCCCTAAAAATCACAAAAATAATAAAACTTATGAAAATGTTCTAAATTGCTTCCTAATCACTTAGGAATAATTAGAATATTTTTTCTGGGTTTTCTAAATAAAGATATTGGATTTTAAAGCTTAAAAATAATTTTTTAAAAGCTAAAAATGAGTTTTCATTATAATAATTCCAATAAATAAAATGAAATTTAGAAAAATATAAAATCTTTTCCTCTGAGTTCTCTAACCTCGGGGAGATTTTTCAAAAATGCAAAACTTAATTTCACCCATTTAAAATATTTTATATTTAATAAATACTCCAAAATTTAAAATAATTCTTAAAATTCAAATAAAATTGAGAAAAAACATAAAATTTGGTCCAAAGGCTTCTCTAGTTTAGAATTACCTCCAATAAAAATTTCAAGGGATTAGGATTTACCTTGGTCAAGTTAAGAATTTTCTTTGAAAAATCTTATTTTTGCATGAAAATAATTGTATAAATTAAATTAAATTTTGAAAAATCACATTTTCTCTTCTAATGTCTTAATTGACCCATGAATGAGGTAGGATACAAATTCCAAGGTCATTTGAATTGAGTTTGACAAATTATGATGTGTTAGAGCCTTAGGGGCAAATGTGTAATTTTGGAAATTTAGCCTTAATTAACACTTAGGCTTAATTTAAGAACGGAAATGGGTAACCTCTGATCTTAATCAATTTATTTTATGTTTTAAACATAAGGAGTTAATTGATAGAAACCAATCTCACCTTCTTAATTGAGAAAGATAAGTTAATAAATTTCTAAATTATTAAAATTTGGAAGTTTATTAAAATAAAATGAATCTAGGACTTAGGGGTATGACTTTTGAAGTCAATAATTAATCAATTTAATACCCCTATTTTGATTTTCAAATAAGATTCAAAGCATGAATCATGACCACCTAAAGCTTAACCTTTTCAAAACTAATTAAGACACTCACCTAGGTCTTAAGGGCTTAGTTGTGATTTAGGCTAAATAAAGTTTTATCAAAATGATGATTAGAAAAGTAAATATCATTGAAAATTAAAACATCTTTCAAACACTACAAGCCCAAGTTAAAATTTGGCTAAGTCTCTTAATCTTGCCTCTTTAAAAGACTTCACCCACATAATTTTCAAAATTAAATTACAGATGATAATTAACTTATTCTTAGGGATAATTGAGACATCAATGTTCATTGGGCATTAAAGGTATTTATAGAATGACTTATTAAGCAACTTAATAAGTTTAAAAGAACTCGAGATTTTCCACCAAGTAGTGAGAGAGTAGCACGGACCTATTTCTTTCTCTACATCTATTGGATACCTCTGAGATCTACTAACTTAATATGCTTTGCTTAACAAAATCATCGTTAATTAAACTCCTAAGGACTCACCAAGATGTGATCTAGGGTTAGACAGGTCGTCAAGATTTTATTTCCCTATTTCATATAAACTACCTTAACATGCATTTTAAGTTTCAGGTGGTGGAACGATAAGACTCGTCAGGTACACTTTTACAGTTTTCAACATTATCTTTCTTGTATTTTCATACTGTACTTTTATACCTACAAATTTGCATGCTAAACAACAACGCCACCCTGCATGAAAACTAAAACTATCAGGATAGCCACATAACCAAAATCAAAACCAAAACTAAAATCAACCAATATAAAATTCACCCCCACAACATTCAAAATATAAGACAACTCAAAATTTAATCACAAACATCACACAAAACTACAACTTCAACTAAATTAAGATGTCTCTATCGGATGATCAGGAATCCCTTGGAGGAGGTAACCTACGGTTGCTAACAAGGCTTCCCACGTTCTAAATGAAATTATGAAACTCATTAAGTTGAGTGTAGTAAGTTCATTTTGACTAAGTGAATTCAATAGAAAATAGTGGTGCCAGAATGAGGGAACCGTAGGATCCTAACCGGCGTCGCTCTAATCAACTTTAACATGTGCCTATAAAATTTAAAGAACTTCAACCATAGGGCCACCTGATTTGACATTATAACTTGATAAACTAAAAAACTCAAACTCGTCGTAGTAGGGAGCTTGAAGCTAACATGGTGGGCAGCACAGCCATCTTCAACAGCAACACCTGTCTTCCTCAACTAAACCAATCTTTCTTCCTTAGACTTAAACAACAAAGCCATAGGACTTTGAGGTTGCTTGCTTATGCAATTCACTTTATCTTTAGACCTTTGTATAGCTCTGTTGTATGATCTAAGCCCTAACTCATCTTAGGATTCTGAGGTTGTCGTTTGTCACGACCTAAAATCCTCACCTCTTCTAGGCTATTTGTGTGATCATTTTACACGAATGTAAGCCCTAACTAATAAAATTGGCAGGATTAAATACTTAATTTTTTCTCCTTAAAATTGAAGCCAAACATTAGGATAGATTGGGAAGTCACCGAGGTTTTCCTATGGATCCATGACATCCCCTAGTTCTTCCTCCTTTGGATTCTACAATAAAATGTTCCAAATTTGAACCAATCCCCTTTCACACCTTTACGTTCGATCTCATTGAAGAGCCCTACCCTTAGAAATTTCTTGAAGATAATATTTCCTAATTTTTATTGAGAGTATTCTTAGGTGACTTTGGTTATTTAAGATGTAATTAACTATAGGGGCTTGCCCTTATAGAAAGCATGTTCAAACCTAGCTTAATATAAACCCTATTTAATTCTTTATATTAAATAGGGTAACTTGTCAGCAAATATAAGGGTTTTGGAGACCAAAAGGATGTCATATATTCCTTAGTTTATTTGATTGAGCCTCATCCTCAAGTCTTGTGTTTGTCCTTCGGGATAGATACAGGATTTGAGGTACAGTACTCTTTCATTTAAACTATGAAAAATATGGGGTCTGTTTGATTTCATATTTTTCTAAAACTATATATATATATATATATATATATATATATATATATATTAAAACGTCTTTCCGAAGAGGGCAACCAAATTTCTATTCTGGTGACCGACAGCTTCTTACAGGAAACTCCAACAAAAATAGCGCCGACAGGGGGCAATCTGATCTATAAATTGGACATCTACAAAGCTTATGATACTTTCCACTGGGACTTCATTGGGGAGGTTCCGTATGCTAGAGGCTTCAATATGGATTTCATAAATTTAATCAAGAGGTGGCTGAACAACAATGCTCACTCATTACTTATCAATGACACTTCATATGATTTCTTTAAAGCAACAAGAGGAATCATGCAAGGTGACCCTCTCTCACCTACTATTTTCATTTTAGTATCTGACTACCTTTCTCTTATGCTTAAGCGAATCTCAAATGTATCCCCACAAAATCATTTCAAGCATAGATCAAACATTGTCATCAGCACTTATCATATGCAGATGATGTCATTCTTTTCTCAAAGGCTAAAAAACCTGCAGCTAGGTAGATCCAAAAATGTCTTAATGAATTTTTGGTTTGTTCTGGACTGCAGCTGAACAAGCAAAATGTAGTATCTATTTCGGCAAAGGTGTTAAACATCCTTTCAGATAATAGGTTTCTGCCTATACTAGTTTCCAAATTCCTAGCTCACATTTGAAATATGTGGGGTTTCACCTGCTGAAGGGTAGGAACAGACAAATACAATTTGATGAGGTGGTTACAAAGATCCAATCAAAGCTTACAAACTAGACTAATTCATTTCTATCTAATGGAGGAAGGATTACCCTCCTAAAGTATGTCCTGTCAGCCTTCCCCTCTTACATCTTACAATTGACAACAATGAAAAAGGGTACACAACAGTTAAAAAAACATTTAACAGTTTTCTTTGGTCTGTCCAAAGAAACCAAAAGAATTGCACTAATTGTAATACTTTTTTCAAACCCATTCATAATGGGGGACTTAGGTTTAGGAGTTTCAAGCACCTGCAACATATCAACTTCTGTAAGCTGTGGATTCATTTTAGGGCTTAAGAGTCCCTTTGGGCTATTTTTCTCAAAGGCAAGTACTGTAGGGGATCTCATCCCTCTCTTGCATCATCTAGACTGGGAGATTCCAAAATTTGGTCCCAAATGCTCAAAAACAAGGATATAGCTGAGGAGCATTTTATATGGGGTCTAGGAAAGGGGAACCTAAATTTTTGGCTTGACAATTGGATGGGAGATGGGAAACTCTTAGATATGACTACTCTTGCCTTTCCAAAATCTACCAAATTCTCTGATTGCTTAATCAACATTTTAGATAATTCAACAATTCAAAGACTAACAATCCTTTTGACCCTTCTAAGAAAGATAAACTTATTTCCAAACAAGGTGTTTCTCAATCCATTTCTGCTTATATATATTCCCAACAATCTCATGGGGTGATTTTTATCTGGGGGAAATCTATATGGAATAAGTTCCTCTCCCCCTCTATGTCTTTCTTCTGTTGGAGAATCTTCAAATTTCTCCCAACTTATGATATCCTGAAATGGAAAGGATTGAGAGGTCATTTCTGTTGTATTCCTTGCAAAGGTCATGAGGACACCACTGACCATCTCTTTTTCCAATGCATGTTTTCCCAACAAGTCTGGTCTATTGTACTTAGCCATCTGAAATTGCAAACTATTAATCTTACCTAGCAGAAATTTCTTCATTGCTGGAAAGAATGGCTTCATTTAAAACTCATGGAGATACCCTGTGTGGTGGCCTGGTTCTCTTGGATGGCTAGAAGTAAGGCCATGTTTGACGAACATCTACTCCTTCCCTCTAAGGTGGCATCAAACTGTTTAGCTTCTCTAAAGAAAATTAGTCACTGAAAGGCCTTTCCTGCCTTTTTATGACTAGATATATGTCTAATCAGCTTAATTTTGAGCATCCCCTAGTGTATTAGTTTAAACCTCCTATTGGATGGCAGTTTCTAAAGATCCCTGCTGGTATTGGTGGCTTGTACAGGAACTCAAATGGTGCATGCCTGCTCCATTTTCTGTCTCCTATTTTTGCTGTAGAAGCATTGGAAGTTGAACCTTTGGCTATCTATTGGCCTATCTACATTGCATCCAAAGTCAAAATTCAGAATCTTATTATTGAGACTAATTGCAAAGTCATGATTAGCATACTCCTCAATACCATAACCTGCCTCTGACACATTCTGCAGTGGAAGAATAGAATTATTTACAGCTCCTAGGGTATCAATCTGAAGTTTCTGTTCATACACAGAGAAGGCAATAGACCAGCACACTAGCTTGCACATGTCGGTGTTGGGGCTGATGGCCCCAACATCACCAAAGGATGTTCCCTCTCCCCTTCTTTTTCTTCTTAAGGGAGACCTTTTTAGTTTTCCATTCTGCAGAACTTTGTAATATGCGACTCTTTTTTTGGTTTTGAATGAATCTCTTTCACCTTTAATATATATATATATATATATATATATATATATATATATATATATATATATATATATATATATATATATATATATATTTATACACACACTAAAAGAGCGACTCGTGGCTCCTAACGAGTTATTTAAAAAGGTAGTTAAAAAATTAGCGAGGGAAAGAGGAACCCCTCTAAACATAGAGAAAAATACATGAGATCTTAGGGGTTCCTCTTCCCGCATTACAACTTCACCTAAAAAGAAAGAAAAAAGAGCAAATAGAAAAATAAAACCAAAAAATACATGTATCCGTAAAAGACGTATACCCAACCAAAGAAGTATACCCCCTCTGAACATGTAAAATTTGTGCAAAAAATGTATGAAAATAGCAAAGCCAAAACATCATCCTAGAAGGTGGATAGAGCTAAGACCGAAACCAGTAGTACATAAGTTGCAAAATATGTTATGTGAGCAAGCAAAGTAACATCCACCACTGGAAGAGAAGGAGCCATTGCACCTGTCATGCGTGATGAGATAGGATAAGATTGCCAATTTCTTTCATCGTGATAGTAGGATTAGTTATGTATTTATTTTTCATTCTTATATAATAATAATAATAATAAAATTATTATTATTATTGTTTAAATCTCCCCACACATTTTTTGTCGAACGCGCTATTGCGGTGAAATGAGTGTCCTCCCTAGGTGAAATTAACGTTTTGGACAAAATCACGCAGTCTGTTTCATCATTTGGGGTCATTCAGACCACTTTCTTAGGCGATCTAGCAAAAAATGATGATTTGAGTATTTAAAGCATGCATGCAAAACTGTAGTACAACAAACATCCTCTCAAAGTAAAATTGACTTTCCAAACGCAATCGTGCAGTTTGTTTCATCATCTAGAGTCGTTCAGACAACTTTGGTCGACGATCATGTCAAAAATGCATCCAATTAAATGGATTTAAATTCATTGAAAACTGGATCTAGACATGTTGAATTTGAAATTTAGGTATTTGATTGATCATGAAGCTTAATTTGGGGATTTTGGTTTAAGTGAGTGAATTTGGTCAAATTAGATCTAATGGATGGTTAATAATTTATTTTAAGGTTCTTTGAAATGATTTTGGAGGATTTGAGATGTTTTGGGCATTGAGTGGCATTTTGGTAATTTTGGCAAACCTTGGTCAAAGTGGTCAAAATGTTGATTTAAAGGCTCTAGGTGGTTCGAGAAGAAACTAGGAGTCAAACGACAGTGTCCGAGGTCATTTTCGATCAATGTGGAAGGTTTTATGATCCCCAAAGCATTTTTAAAGTATTTGTTATTTTGGTGTTGATGTGTCAAAAAGTTGTCCGAAAGTATGGCAATATTAGAGTCAAAATTCTCAGGAAGACATAAAGAATGATTTGATGTGATTTTTACGACTTATTGGTGACTTTAGAAATTTTTGTGAAATTGGATATTTTGGGGGTCTAGGGGTATTTTGGTAATTTTTTGGAAAATTGGGTATTTTGCAATTTTTGGATTTCAAATAGTCTAAATGATAATATCAAATAGTTTGAAGTGAATTTTGTGATTCAATGGCAGTTTTGGGGAATTCTTAAGAATTAGAATATTCAAGTGGGTATTTTAGGGGAAATTGGGTTCAAATAATTTCGTGTTGTCTCATGGGTGTAATGATTGTAACATTGTGATATGAAAATGCAATGTTTATGATGATCATGATGATTATGAATGATGATGCAATGTATTGAAGTCCAAAAAGGTGTAGAACAGTGCAAGACTTTTAGATGGTTCATAGGTTCTAAAGGAATTCTCAGCAGGGTTCCAATATGTAATCTCTAATCTTTTGTATTAAAGATTATTCATCATATATAGAACCAACATAGAGAATAGAGATTTGGTTGAAATGTCTAAGGAGAAGGTGGGTACCATTTCTAAGATGCTATGATAGTCATTAGGAAAGTCTTAAAACTAGGTCCTAGTCACTAAAGGAAAGACCCAAAACCCTCACCCAAAAGTGAGGTCAACAAATGGACCTCCAATAGGTATGGTGTGCAAAACAAGCACACCACGCGTATTGGCGTTGATCGAGGCGATCAACAGACTAATCAAGCAAAGTTGAAGGTAAATTTCTCTTAAAGAGTATATTACTCAGTAAGGGAGGAACAACGCTATTATCCACCATGGGTAGCTTAGTGAACACCCACTGGGGATACAGAAGTTGTCATCCGTTGGGGATGAGAAAGAAAGATATTTATCAAAGATTGATGTGTGTTTGTATTTTTTTATAAGCTGTGAATATGGATTTCCAACATCCTTACTTGGGATCAGTAGGCAAAAATTTTGATTTGTAGTTAAAATTTCAAATTATCAAATCAAAGGAAATATGTATAATATACTAGAAAGACTAGGTCAAGAAGAAATGCACAGGGACTCATCTTCAAGTTGAGAGCTAGTCGAAGACACAATTGCGCCACTTCAGGTATATGGTTTCAGTGGTAGCAAGTGCCAAAGAAGGAGAGTCTAGGATGCCATGTACATTTAAAGAGGTCTTTTACGTAGCTTAGATAAATAAATATAGATTCAACATATATCCGTTAAGGGAAGGAATGTGTGAATCTAGTGGTATTGCCGTGATTTGGAAAAGAGTTATCGTGTATTGGCAAAAAGATTTTGCATAGCCTCTACTGGGAATAACAAAGAGTATGCATAGTTTTGGGGGCATAGAAAAGAGTTTGTTTTCCATTTGGTGTACGCGTAGTGTGTGCCGACATAGTGAAGTGTACAAATTTTAGTTTTGTGTCTGCGTAGTCAGTGTCTACGTAGCGTGAGTGAAATTTTTGTATGGTGTGGGTGGAACAGGTGCCCTAAATGCACTATGAGGTCCTTTTTACTAATCTAATTTTATCACATTAGGAAGGAATGCATTAAGACCGATGTCCAACCCAATAAATAGCAAGTGCTGAGAATTGATGAGGACAAAGCTGTACAAGGTAGAAAGGATGAGACCATGAAGCCCATCGTATGTGTTGAGAAAGGATGAGGAAATGAAGCATATTCCAAGTGCTCAGAAAGGATGAGGTTATGAAGCCTATCCTAGTTTTTGAAGAAGAGTGAGGCTATGGAGCCTACCCCAGGTTACTGAGGAAGGATGAGGCTATGGATCCTATCTCAGATTACGAAATATGAGGCTATGAAGCCTATCTCAGGTGCTGAGAAAGGATGAGGCTATGAAGCCAATCCTAGGTGCTGAGGAATGATAAGGTTTTGGAGCTTATCCAGATGCTGAGGAAGGATGAGGCTATGAAGCCTATCCATGGTATCGAGAAAGGATAAGACTATGAAGCTTATTCTAGGTACTAAGGAAAGAAAAGGCTATGAAGACTATCCCAGGTTGCTAAGAAAGAATAAAGCTATGAAGCCTATCTCAGATGTTGAGGAAGCATAAGGCTATGAAGCCTATCCCAGGTGTTGAGAAAGGATGAGGCTATGTAGCCTATCTTAGGTTGCTGAGGAAGGATCAGGCTATTAATTCTATCTTAGGTGCTGAGAAAGGATAAGGATATAGAGCCCACCCTAGGTTGTTAAGGAAGGATGAGGCTATGAAGCCCACCGCAGGAGCTGAGGAAGGATAAGGCTATGAAGCCTATCCTAGGTTGTTGAGAAAGGATGCGGCTATGGAGCCTATTCCAGATGTTAAGAAATTATTAGGCTCTGAGCCTGTCCTAGGTTGCTGAGGAAGGATCAAGCTATGAAGCCTATTCAAGGTTGTTGAGGAAGGATAAGGTTACAAAGCCTATCATAAGTGCTGAGAAAGGATGAGGCTATGGAGCCTATCCCAGGTGCTGAGAATGGTTCAAACTATGAAGCCTATCCCAAGTTACTAAGGAAAGATGAGGCTATGAAGCCTATCCCAAGTGCTGAGGAAGGATGGGGCATAGAGCCTATCCTAGGTGCTGAGAAAGTATAAGACTATGAAGCCTATCCAAGGTTGCTGAGACCAGGTGTTGAGAAAGAATGAGGCTATGAAGCCTATCCTAGGTGCTGAGAAAGGATAAGGGTATGGAGCCTATCCTAGGTGATGAGAAAGGATAAGACTATGAAGCCTATCCTAAATGCTGAGAAAGGATTAGGCTATGAAGCTTATCCTGTGTGATGAAAAAGGATAAGGCTATGAAGCCTATCCTAGGTTGCTGAGGAAGGATGAGGCTATGGAGCCTATCCCAGATGCTGAGAAAGGATAAGACTACGAAGCCTATCTCAGGTTGCTGAGAAAGGATAAGGTTATGATGCCTATCATATGTTGCTGAGACCAGGTGCTAAGAAAGGATGAAATTATGAAGCCTATCCCATGTGTTGAGAAAGGATAAGGCTATGGAGTCTATCCCAAGTGCTGAAAAACGATAAGGCTAGGAAGCATCCCAAATGCTGAGAAAGGATTAGGCTATGAACCCTTACCCAGGTGCTGAGAAAGGATAAAGCTATGAAGCCTATCCTAGGTTACTGAGGAAGGATGAGGCTATGGAGCCTATCCCAGATACTGAGAAAGGATAAGGCTATAAAGTTTATCCCATCTTGTTGTGACTAGGTTTTGAAACAATGTTGTTACTGCTTCATTTCTGAATGAGTACACTCTATTCGGCTACTCGACTATGGATGGATCCTGTCCTCCATCTGCTCGGTATGGTTTTTACTGGTATGACTGCTTACTGGTTTGACTGAGTTGTAGCTGTGTTGCCGACCATACAACATTGGATTGCGACATGGTTGTTTTGTCCAGATATGCATCAGTTGTTTACCTTTGTCTATTGTTGCGAATGTACTAGACTTCCTCTATGGTATTTTATTGACTTCAGTCTTTCAGATTCCTCTACATTTGCATATTTAACCTCCTCCTATAGTATAGCAACCTTAGTAAGGAGTTTCTCAAAAGTCTAGATGGTTTCCATGAATATTTTCAAGTACTATTTCAATTACGTACTTCACCTCAATTTGTGGTCACATTTCATGCTTAGTTTTCTCCACCTTAAAAGGTAATCCACAAGTGTCTCATTGGGCTTCTGCTACTCCCTAATGAGATCTCTTATAGTCACTCGACGTTGTGTCCCGACAAATCTCTGTACAAACAAATTTTCTAACTCAATAAATGTTTTTACTAATCTGTTAGGAAGATTAGCATACCACTCAAAGGCTATCTGCGATAAACTGCTAACAAATAGTCCGAATAGAAGAGCGTCGTTCCCATTTATGTTGCAACAACTAGCTCTGAAGTGCGTTATATGCTGCCTCAGATTTCTTGTTCCATCAAAAGATTTGAAGGTAGGAGGCACAAATCCCTTAGGATATGGGATGGAATCAAACTCCTCTGGGTAAGGCTTATCCTTTTGAACTAATGATCCTCCCTTAGACTAGGCTAAGGCCTCTCTAACCTGCTGGTCCACATACTGCTTGATGTCATTTTAAGGTACTGAGCTCTGAATGGAGTTCCTTTTGGGATCATCTTCTTTATTGGCAGAGGTAGCATCCCTTCTGTCATCCTTGAGATGCACTATTTCAGGTGGATGCATCCCTACAATTGTTAGAGTTGGAGACCATGCAGACATCACAACAATTGCAGCAAGCACATCTTCCATTCTTTTTTCCAATGTGGTGATATGCTCATCCCGACTATGAACTACTTTATGAGAGTCTGTCTCAGTATCCTCTTCATCAGAAGGTTGAATTTCTTCTGAGGCTGTTTGGGATTTCGTGTCAACCATATTGATTTTCATGAATTCTTCATTAGAATCTGTAACGGCATCACTGATTCCTTTCTTTTTGACAAGCTGGGTCAATTCAGTTTGTAACTTATCTAATCTAGCCTCAATTGAATTCTCTTTAGCAACTTTGATATCCAGTGGGGTTTGCTGCAATTTTCTCTCCCCTATCTCTACAGTCGGGGAAACCATAATGGCATCAGTCAAGCTATCAGACTCGTCCTTCTTTCTTATAGAACGGCCCTCCATCTCTACCGAACAAACCAGTTTGGAGACTTTGGGAATCCAAACCTTCTTCCTTAGAGATGTATGGGGATGGGGTGTCCCATTGACATCATCGGAATCGTGGGAAGAGGTATGTTCCCCATCGAGTAATCTAGACCTTATAGTAGAAGCCTTCTTATCATAAGAATCTCTAAAGGGATTTTTTGTACTATGACGTGATGAATTCTAGGACAGAACAAGGATTTTACTGGTATTCTATTCTTAAATGGTTCAGTAGTGGTAATGGAACTGAAACCATGTCAACCTGAGGTCCTAAACGAAGTTTAGCAGATATATGGGGCACAAATGTCTTCTGGAATTTCTGAAATCTCTATGGGCGTCTCATGATTTTAATTTTCACTTATGATGGGTCCATGATCCCATCCTCTTTACTAATTCAACAATGATGCACTGTTCTTCCCTTGCTAGCTTTTCGAATACCAATCGGACTTGAGATAGGGTGGATGTTCTCTTTCTCACCCTACTCTGCTAGCAAAGTAGTGTCAATGTTGCGACAATTTTGTAGGGGCTTTATTCAGCAGGAGCAGTAGAAAATGGGTGAAATCTACTCCCTTGAAGAAGGGGAGAGGTTTCAAACACTTCCAATTCTTTTGATTGGAGAGATCTGTTATCAGAGGTAACCATCACAGCTTTAGCTTTAGCTGTCTTATGAAGTTTTCTCGATCTATTCCTTCTTTGTGACTGTGTTAGAGGTATGGATTGTTAATTAGATCCAATCTCAAACACAGATTGAGCAACAAAAATTTTCAGCACTAGTTTTCAAACTACTCTATTTCCCTTGTCAGGAATGACAACAGACACAGTAGCTGTGAGTTCAACAGTGGATGGGGTAACTGGCCTAACAGACAATAAAACTACTGGTCGAGCAAGCATGGGAGCCTTAGTAGACTTCATTCTCTTGATGGGAGGGAGATCGTGTTGAGAGATCATATCATATTGAATTGTGGCTTAACCACCTTAGATGAAGTTGTTATAGTGATAACAAGTGAAACTTTCTCCAGCAATAGCTCAAGTCCATCAAATCAGGACCAAAACTTGATAATGGATTCCTGAGCGAGTATAGCCTTGTCACATGATGAATTGTTTACAACGCTAAACAACAACTTTTGAAGTTAATTACATCTTAATAAAATGGATCACTTAAGAAAACTCTCGATAAAAATTAAGAATCTTTTGTTTTCATGAATTCAAAAGGAAGGGTTTTCAACGAACATGATTGTGAAATTTCCAATAGAGATTGGTTCCAATGCGAAAGATTTTTATTTTAAGAATCAAAGGAAGAAAATTTGGGGAGATTAAAGGTCCAGGAAAGGTTCTTGGTAATCCCCAAAACTATCCAAATGTTTGGCTCAATTTAGGATGATATTAATTTAAGTTGACGCTTGGCAAATTTATTAATTAGGGCTTAGATTTTTGTAATGATGACTTACACATAAAGTCTAGAAAGATTAGAGGTTTTACATCAAGTGAATATTTCAGAATCCTAAAATAAGTTAGGACATGTTGCATATCGGGACTATGCAAAAGCCTAAAAAAGAGAGGTTTTATGTCATAAAAGACAGCCTCGGAATCTTATGGATTATTATTTAAACTAAAGAAAGGGTCTTGAACGAGCTACCCATGAAGTCTGCTCCAAGTTCCATACTAAAATATCTTCAGGTCTTCAAGTTTTCAAGTCCTCCAATCTTATTATAAAAGGTTTTATTTGTTTCAATAATTTTATAGTGAATTAATTAAATGGCACTGAAGCTAAAGTTCAGACATACACCATGACTAAATTCACTTAAGTTAAGTAATTCCCTAGTGTTAATATCTCTAGGTTCTCCTTAATCTAAACAACTTTTATTTCTTCATTATTTGTCCTTAATACATGCATTCTATGTTTGATAAAAGCAGTAAAGAACATGCATTGAGATACATAAATCAATAAATAGAGCAAATAAAGAAACAATAGTTTATCAAATTTTTATTAAATTTTTATTATTTAATTAGTGGTAACCCAGTTAAGATGTTGATGGCTTTATCATCCCACGTCACTCGGTGCTCTAGTTTAATTAGTCCGCAAGGTGATTTCCCATAAGGACCAGAAGATTCTTGTTAACATCCACAAAATGCATCGTCCAAGAAATCCTTATAAACTAAAACAAAAAAGGTATTTAAGTTGCGTTATGCGATCTTTATGATTAAGATTTGATTAATCCTTATGTTACTTTATCGGTTTTAGGGTTGAAATATTTTAAGTTGTTTACATCTTGTTGTCAGATTTTTAATGTTTTATTTTAGTTATTTTTTTTCACTTGTTATTATTTATGTGAGGTTGACGACGTTGAAGCTGACTTAACCTTAAAGCCATGCTTTAAAGCCTTATTGTGTTTAGCTTGGTTTAAGTTTAAGTTTAATATGTTTTATATAAATTCTACCCATCCCGATGTGTTTTATTTTAATTCTTAATTGATGTTCAAGTTGAGGGGTTTAGATTTAACTTGGGTTTAAGGTTATACCTAAAAGGTTCTCCCATGTTCAACCTATAAGTTAGGTTCTAACCTAAGGTTAGGGTAGGTTTAGCTTAAGACTAAGCTATGATTCAGGTTTATTTTATCTAAAGATTAGGGTTGGATTAGGGTTAACTAACCTAAACTTTAGGTTAACTAATCCTATTTGTTTAGAGTTAACTAACTTAAGGTTTAGATTAATTAATCCTATTAGTTTGGGGTTAATTAACTTAAGGTTTAGGTTAACTAATCCTATTGGTTTGGGGTTAACTAACCTAAAGTTTAGGTTAAAAAAACCTAATGGGTTAGAGTTGACTAACCTAAGGTATAGGTTACCTAATCTTATTGGTTTAGGGAACTAACCTAAGGTTTAGGTTACCTAATTCTATTGGTTTACAGTTAACCAACCTAAGGATTAGGTTAACTAATCCTATTGGTTTAGGGTTAACTAACCTAACGTTTAGGTTACCTAATCCTATTGATTTAGGTTTAACTAACCTAGGGTTTAGGTTACCTAATCATATTGGTTTAGGGTTTACCTAACTCTTTTGGATTCCAGGGTTAACTAACATAAGGTTTAGGTTAACAAATCCAATGGTAACCCAGTCAAAATGACTTGGAAAAATCAAGCAAAATTGTTTCCAAGCCATTTAATATCTTTGCCAAATTTCATACTTTTCCCATTTATTTTTTAATTTTTATGATTTAAATACTCCAGAACTTCAAAGATTAATTTAAAAATATTTTTTTAATGAAAAATCATGATTTTAGTTTTGAAAATTTCTCTTCATTTTTTTGAGTTCATAGCATCTTTTGGTTTATTTTTTTGAGTTTTCTACAAAAAGTTATGCAACTTTGAAGTTTAGGTATAATTTCTTGAAATAAATGAGTCTACTCAGACTTCATGAGAAAGATACAACAAAACAAAAATTTTATATATAAAAGAAATTTCATATAACACTATTAAACAAACAACACTTATCTCAAACTCTTTCTCAAACAAAATCCCTTATAGTCTCTCTTAGGAAATGTAGGAAGAAGAAATCTCACTTTTCTCCATCTCTAACAACTCTTAGAGAAGAATTCACACTTAATCTCACCACAAAAACTCTAAATTATAAGAATAATGAACTCTAAATGGTTGTGGAATGAAATAGAAGAGTGTGGTGCCTAGGAGGTTGAACTTTGGGCGATGATAAGTCAAGAAGAGCCACATTTCTGATCAATTTTGGCCCCAAATAAAGCCTAGAGTTGGTTCTCTAATAGGTGCATCCAAAAACTCTTCAAAAAATGTTCAAACTTGTTAAATCTTCTAGAAGAAGGGTCTGAAACTACACTGGCGCCTTCGGCGCCAGTGATCTTCTATTTAATTCGTTGTTCTTTGTCAAACATCGTCGTCGGCGCTGAACAAATTTTCATATTCTCTATTTTGACTCCAAATTTCATTTTTTTTGCTCCAACTCCTAAAAATCAACAACCTGTAAGAAAACATGAAAAAATACCTTCCATTAAAGTGCAATATCACCAAATATGAGTATAAAATATGGGTCTAAAATGCATATATATTTGGTATATCATGCGCCCCAATTCATTTTTGCACATTTCTTCATTTTTGCTCCAAATTTGACATTTTTTCTTTTAGCATTTTAAATCCATTTGATTATACATGAAAGAAAAAAACACAAATACCCTTCATTAAAGCACAATATCTCAAAAATTGGTATAAAAATGTGCATAAAAACACTATATATTTTAGATGTATCAAAATCCCCCAAACTTAAGATGTTACTTGTCTTCAAGTGACCTTTCAATCTTTAAAAACCAACATAGGTAGATAATAAATATGAGTTTCTTTGGGAGTTACCAAAATTTTGATGTAGAAATATAGTAGTCCAATTTATAAAAACTATTAGTAAATGAGACCAACTTAAAATTTAGAAATTTTTAATGTTAAGAAATATGAAAATATGAGTTTCTATCTAATTCAGAAATATTGTAGATTTTCCAAATATAGAGTTTAGGCATTTTATCATCTCTACTTAAAATTTTTTATTAAGCATAATTTTACTCATTGTATTATATCCTTAAGCTTAAGAGTTTCTTAAGTCTTATACTTTAAAAAAATTATATGTGGAACCAATTTTTGGTTAGGCACTAATCCTCAAACTTTTCCTTCCTTTTTCAATTCTTTTCTTTTTCATTTCTTTTTCTTTTTTTTTCTCTTTTATTTATTTATTTTTTCTTTTCTTTTTTTGGCAAGGATTACTATATCTATATAAGCCTTTTATGGTTTTGAATTCCACTCTTCATTTCCTAAAGAAAAGAGTTGATATTTTTCTTTCACTTAAAAACATAATAACAATTTTGAAAATTAATTTCAATAAAAGAAATTTAAGTTTTGAAAATAAAAGTTCTAAATTTCTAACTTTTTCAAAGATACAATTTCTCCTACTAAAGATAGTTACACAATACTTAGTATTTTCCGCACTAAAAAATTTTTAACTTTTAAGTTTTTTTTCATTACTATAAATTTTAACTAAATTCTCTTACTCATTTCTAAAATCAAAATTTTACTTCCCTAATATAACTTCATATACATAATCATTTTGCAAATCAAAATAAAATTTATTTGAAATTCATTTGAGAACAAATAAACTTTTAAGTTTCTTTAAAATTTTTCATCCCCCCAAACTTAAATTTTAATAGAATTAAAACATTTTAGCATCATATACAATTAAGCAAGAATGAAAACTAACTCTAACATGCTTGCAGGAATTTTTATATCCTAAATATGCAAGTACAAAAATTAAAAACATGAGTAAAAATTTAATTGATTACATTTTAATTTACTTAAACTATAGAGATTCATCGGATTTCTATGTAGTGGAGTATAACATAAAAGAAAATAAATACACTACAAACATACATGATTGCAACATAAAGAAAATAACTGGTAGTAAATTCAAAATTTTAAACATGAAGATTTAAGTAGCAATTTAGCTAAATTCTAAACCTTTCTAAGATTCCATAATTAAGTTCAACAAAAAATAACTAAATACAACAACATTATTAAAATAATTATTATCACTAAAACATACTAACTAAACACAAATACATCACAGTAGGTGTACAAAACTAAACAAGACATAAAAAAAACTACTAGTCTTTACATTCACAACTAAAAACATAACAAAAAGTACAGAATACTAGTACCAACAACAATTCATAACAATATAAAAACTAAGAACATAAAACAAAACTAAAGATCCAAACTAATCATCAGCCTCTTCTCCATCTCTATCGTTACTACGCCAAACAGCTGTAGACTCATATGGTGGATATCTGGGATACTGAGGAAATACTGCATCCTGATTACCTCTATTGAGATGCTCCATATCTATGTCGTATTCCTCCTCATAATTTCTTCATCTCTTCATATACCCATCCATATGCTCTGCAAAATGCACTAAATTTAATGCCTTTTCATTGGTATAAATAACATTATTCAATACTCTTTCCATAAGCCACTCCCAACAGTCAAAGATGAAATAATCTCGTCTAGCTCCTCCTCAGTAGAACTATAGTTTGAAAAAAAACACATACTACTCGAGGGCAAATGATAAAACTGATTTATTACCTAAGGATAAAATGGTATTGTCTTCCCCTTCACTATGACTCCTTCCACATCAGCCTCTGAGAGATTAGCATAGAACTCTTGTACCACAGAAATCATAGTGACAGCAGAAAAATAACAGAACCACTCCCACTGGAGGCTAACAATCAACTGTTCTACAGCTCTTCTCAGACTTTTAAAACATCACTCAGGAATTAATTTCCTCAATGCAGTGCATCACTGTATCGATCCTGAGCTTTCTAACTAACAAATTTACTTAAATCAAATGAAGCTTTTCCCTTGCTTCTCTTCATTCTAGGTGTCATTTTTAAAAAAAAAGTATAAAAATCAAAATAAATTTCATAATCAAATCCAAATCACTAAAATCAACTCCTGAAAGCTTAGACTAACAATTCCATGCATTTTCCATCAATTTTTCTCAAATCTTCACAATGCATAGTGATTTTCGGGTAGCTCATGAATGTTCTCAAAATACATAGTGAAAATAAAAAATTTTTGCATAAAAGTGAAGCTCTTACCTCAAGAAGATCAAATCTAACAATTTTGGCTTGAAACCACAAGAAATTTTCACTTAAAATGATGTCCTAGCTCTCCAAATCATGAAAACCAAAGGTAGGAGACAAAGTTGAGGCTCGGTAATGGTGTTTTCGGTCCAATTTTTCACTTAAAACCGTTCGTGTACCAGCACTTAAGCAAGAACTATTCAGTGCTTAGGCATCTATCTCTCTCTTTAGGCAGTGCTTGAGTGTGGGTTTTGGCGCTTAGGCGCCAGTGCACAAATTTTGATTTTTTTTTTTATTTAAATGAAATTCACATCTATCCTAAGTCAACCAACCTTATATGCTCTCAAAACACTGTAATAACTATTTTCTCCCCTCTTATCTCTTCTCTAACTCAAGCTTCACCAATCTTAACTAATTCTATTCAACACTAAATAACACAAAATTTCACAAAATTTCACATAAACAAAACATTTATATTAATTCACGAACGATTTCAAATACATAAATTCTCAATACAAATAGTCTCAGATGAGAAAATTCATAAACATAATACCATATATTAATAACATAAAACACACCTTAAAACACTTTACATAAACAAATACTAAACACAAGAACACTAAATCACAAACTTAATTCCACTCTCTAGTTGATGGAACAAATTCTGGCCTATCGTTAGTCTCTCCTCCAGCATTTGGAATGTCTATCTGAAAGAACGGACGATGATTAATAACTCTGGTTGAATCTTCTTCAATCCACTTGTTCTTTAGATACATTGCCAACATCAAAAAATCATTTAATTTAAGTTGGTCACCTAAAAAGTAGGATTTCAGCATGTGACCATTCGCTTTGAATATTTTATTAGTTTTAGGATCTTTGATATTCAAAGCTCCATACGGATAAACTTTCATCACAACCAATGGGCCCATCTACCTGGACTTAAGTTTTCCTTAAAATAATTTTAACCTTGCATTGTAAAGTAAAACTTGTTGCCATGGTTGAAAATTTTTAGTAAGAATACTCCGGTCATGCCATGTCTTCATCTTTTCTTTATGAATCTTAGCACTTTCATAAAATTCATTCCTTATCTTTTCAAGCTCATTCAATTGCAATAACCTCTTCTCACCAACATCTTTCAAATTTTAATTAAATTCCTTAATCACCTAATATGCTTTATGCTCAAGTTCAACTAGTAAGTGACACGTTTTCCCAAATATTAGCCTGTTTGGGGACATTCCTATAGGAATTTTGTATGCAGTCCTATAAGCCCACAACGCATAGTCAAGTTTAGTTAACCAATCCATTTTAGTTGGATTTATAGATTTTTCCAATATTCTTTTAATTTCATGATTGGATAATTAGCTGAACCACTTGTCTGAGGATGATAATCAGTAGCAATTCTATGGTTAACATGATATTTATTTAATAATTTCTCCATTATTTTATTTCTGAAATGACTTCCTCCATCAATTATGATTACTCTCCGCATCTCAAATTTACAAAACATATTCAATATTAAATACTATGTAACACTTTGAGCATCACATCGAGGTAAAGCAACAACTTCTATCCATTTGGATGCATAGTCTACTGCTAACAATATATATATATATATATATATATATATATATATATATATATATATATATATATATATATATATATATATATATATA
>NEWO01000449.1:394162-405296 GCA_003013225.1 Phalaenopsis aphrodite | reverse complement strand
AAGTTAAATTCTTTCAAAAGAAGAACCCATCTTATTAGTCTAGGATTTGCATCCTTCTTTTTCATTAAATACTTAATAGCATAATGATATGTATGCACTATACATTTAGTTCCAATTAAGTATAATCTAAACTTATTAAAAGCATATATTACTGCTAATAACTCTTCCTTAGTTGTGGTATAATTAATTTGAGCTTCATTAAGAGTTCTACTAGCATAGTAGATAACCTTAAAAATCTTATCATGTTTTTGTCCTAAAACTGCTCCAATAACATAATCACTAGCAACGCACATTAATTCAAAAGGTTTTTTCCAATCTGGTAAAATAATAATTGGTGTAGTGTTTTTCTTTTAATAATTCAAAAGTCCTTAGGCACTTTTTATCAAAATTAAATATTACATCTTTTTCTAGTAAATGACAAAAAGGCTTTGCAATTTTTGAAAAGTATTTAACATATTGCCTGTAGACTCCAGCATGTCCTAAAAACTCATAATTTCCTTCACAATTGTTAGGTGAGGTGAATTAGCGATCACTTGAATATTTACAGGGTCTACTTCCATACAATTTTCTAAAATTTGATGTCCAAAAAATATTCCTCCTGCTGCCATAAATTGGTATTTTTCCTAATTAAGGACTAAACTAGTTTCTTCACGGTTCTTAAGAACTTTTAATTGATATTCTAAACATGAGTCAAATGAATTTCCAAACACCAAAAAATTATCCATAAAAACTTCAATCCCCTTTTCAATTAAATCATAAAAAATAGTCATCATGCATCTTTGAAATGTAGCTAGTGCATTACATAAACCAAAGGGCATTCTTCTAAGAGTCAATGTACTATAAGGACTGGTAAAAGTTGTTTTCTCTTGATCGTCAGGAGCTATTTGTATTTGGTGATAACCAATATATCCATCCAGAAAATAAAAGTATTTATGCCCAACTAGTTTAACCAACATCTGATCTAGAAAGGGTAGTGGAAAATGATCTTTCCTAGTGATGAGATTTAATTTTCTATAATCAATGCATATTCGCCTTCCTGTGACTTATCTTCTTGGTAGTAACTCATTATGTTCATTCAAAGTCACAACCACTCCTTTCTTAGGAACGCGGTGAATTAGACTAACCCATGTACTATCTGAAATGGTACATAATTCCATCATCTAACCACTTTTGAATTTCTTTCTTAACAACTTCTTTCATAATAGGATCCAATCTCCTTTGAGGATCAACCCTGGGTTTGCAGTTCTCTTCCATATGAATTATATGCATACAAGTTGAAGGAAAAATTCCTTTTATACTAATAATTTTCCATCCAAAGGCTTTCTTATAACTTTTTAAAGTTTTCATCAAACTCTCTTCTTCAATTGTAGTCAATTTTAAGAAAATTATAATAGGTAATGTAGAGGAATCACCTAAAAAAGCACACTTCAAAGGTTTATGAAACACTTCAACTCAACCTCAGGAGGTTTCTCAATTGATGGACAAAAAAATGTATCTTTCTCTGTTGTGTCCAAAACTTCAAAACTTTCTCGAACATAATTTGAATCTCCCTTATATAAATCTTCATATTGATCAAACTTCTTGCTCGTGTTCCAACTCTTTCATCTCAGATTTCTCTTCATAAGTTGTTTTCAAATGGCATTCACTTAAGTATCTTATAGATTTCCCATAAAATATGTCTCCTATTGCACATGGAATAGCGAAGCTACAGGATCTTTAAGCTTTTTAGGAAGCTTTTTCTGAATTATAGCACTACACTCCTCACTAAGTGTAACAGTCTCATTATCTTCAAACTTCCTTTTCCGGTTAAGAATATCCTTCATAAACTTCACATAGCTTGGAATTTGTTCTAGAGCTTCAGCAATTGGAATATTAATTGTAAGCTTCTTAAAAATTTCCATAAATTTTGAAAATTACTTATCAAACCTTTGTTGTCGAAGCCTCTGAGGAAATGAAGGTGGTGATTTTTTTCAAATCAACTTTAAGTGGAGAAATAAGTCTCTCTAAACCTTTCAGAGCATCTTATTTTGGTTCTTCAATCTCTTCTCACTCTACTTCAGTCTCTTTTTGTACTTTACCTTCCAATTCTCTTCCACTTCTGAGTTGAACGTCTTATACTTACTATTTATTCTGGTCTTTTAAATTTATTTTTGTATTACTAGAAAGTCTTATTTGGGATCTATTAATTAATGAATTTGCTATTTGACCCAATTGATTTTAATATTTTTAATTGTAGCTCCTTGACTTTGTAACTGATTTCCCATTTATAACACTTCTTCTATAGACAACTTCTTCTCCTTAAATTATGGATTATTGTTAAAACCTGGAGGATAAGTAGGTCTATAATTACTATTCCCTTTGTAACACCACTTCTTCTATAGACAACTTATTCTCCTTAAATTATTGGTTACTGTTAAAACCTTGAGGAAAAGTAGGTATATAATTACTATCTCTTTGTTGTTAAAGTTTCTCAATGGGTTTACTTTATTGTTCCCCCATTGTTGATTATTACCACCCATAGTATTATTCCAATTGAAGTTGGGATGGTTCTTCCAAGCTGGGTTACAATAATTTGAATATGGGTTATTCTACTTAAATTTTATGGCATTCAGAGTTTCTAATGATGCTTGAGAATCTACCATTTGGCCTAATGAATTCACTTAAATCATAGGAATTGGTTGAGAAAAATTCATTCTAAATTGGTTTAACTTCCTAGAAATTGCTGCAACTTGATTTGCTAGCATGGAAAAAGCATCAGTTTTGTGAATATTGGCTACTTTCTTAAGATTTACCCTTTTAGAAGGCCACTAAAAATTATTTGTAGCCATCTCTTCAAATAAACCATAAGCATCATGAAATGCTTTTTACATCAATGAACCACCAACAGTGGCATCGATAATAGATCTAAGAGATCCAAAAAATCCATTATAAAATGTTTGAATTATTAACCAATCTGGTATAGTATGATGTGGACACTTTCTTAAGAGTTCTTTAAATTATTCTCATGCTTCATAAATAGATTCCCTTCAAAATGACAAAAAGATGTAATATCAATTCTAAGCTTTGCTATTTTTTTATGGTGGAAAATATTTAGCAAGGAATTTATGGGTTAAATAATTTCAAGTTCTGATAGATACAGGTGATAATGAATGTAACCATATCGTGGCCTTATTCCTCAATGAGAAAGGAATAATCTAAGTCTTATAACATCATCTTATACACCATCATATTTAAATGTAGCACACAATTCAAGAAAATTGGCAAGAAAAAAATTTGGATCTTGAATTGGTGATCCCCCAAACTGATTATTTGAACTTATTTGGATAATTACAAGTTTAAGCTCAAATGAATTTGCCACTACAGCGGGTTTTTGAATACTACAATGAAGTACATCCACCATAAGGTTTTCATAATCACTTAAAGGTCAAATCTCTTCAACATTTTGATTATTTTGATTTTTCATTTGAAATTTTTCAGTAATTTTTTTTATTTTTATATGTTCTAATGGTTTTTTCTAATTCAAAATTATTAGGAACAAGTCCTGTGGAACCTAAACTATGCATACATTACTATAAAACTCACCAAATAAAATGAAAAATAATAACACACAAACAGGAACTTTATATATAAACGACACTACAATATTCCTAATATAAATCTTAAAATTTAGATAAGACTTACTTAAAATTTTGTTTTTTAAAAACTTTTTTTAAAAAATATTTTTGCAAATTACTATTATATTTCTCCCCGACAACGGCGATAAAAACTTGGTATCGATTCTTCGGTATACATAAATGTAAAATGTGATGTATACAATTATAGATTTATTTCCTTAATAGTTATTCTTAATTTGCAATAAAGCCAAAAACCTAATCCAAAGCAAAAGCTAGGTAAATCTTTCACTATGAACCAAATAAGGATGTAATTATAATATTTGAATATGGGATGCTACGCAAGTAAATGTATCGTTATCAAATAATATAGAGCTTTATGATTAAGTCTCGAATATCAAACCCACTAAAAGAGCTAATTTCAGATAACAAAATTTACTTAGCAATATTTTCCTACTTAAACTTAAGATGCTAAAATAGGAAAGAAAGTTTGATTCTTTTTATAATTTTTATAATTGAAAATAAAGTAAGAAACTAATTAACTTAACTAAAATACTTGCAAGATAAAGGCAATATAAATAACATATATTTTTACTTATTATGAATCAGTGATAAATATAGAAATATTGTTGTGTAAATACGTTAAATGTGTTGTACCAAATAGGAGTTACTTAGCAATATTTTCCTACTTAAACTTAAGATGCTAAAATAGGAAAGAAAGTTTGATTCTTTTTATAATTTTTATAATTGAAAATAAAGTAAGAAACTAATTAACTTAACTAAAATACTTGCAAGATAAAGGCAATATAAATAACATATATTTTCCTTATTATAAATCAGTGATAAATATAGAAATATTATTGTGTAAATACGTTAAATGTGTTGTACCAAATAGGAGCAATAATAATCTTTACCCTTACTAAAGATGTTATAAAGAACATTGGCTAATCCATAGTTTGAATAGTCTTGAAGACCGATTAGGCAGAGAAGATACTAGCTCTCACTCTAGAGTTCCAACTTCTCCCTCCACCTGGAGGTAACATCTCGTATCAAAACCTAAAACAATAAATCAAATTGGGGGCTTTAGCCTATCACTTTAAAGTTCTCTAATTCTACACCCTTTAAAAGTTTATTTCCCTATTTATTTGCACTCAACCCCATGAACTACATTCTTATTCATGAAATCAATATGTGATTCTAACCATTTGTTGAATGAGACAATACCATCTCGGATCTTACATGTTCTTACAATAGGTATTAACATCTTAATTGGCCAAATCAAGAAGTAAAGGAAGTGCAAGGTTTCAAATCATCACAACTTATTCCAACACTGAAGCCTAATAATTCACACAACTTGCGGTAAAAATTTAATCACTTATGATTTTAAGGAAAAATATAAAAAAAACCTACTTAGAATCCATGGAGAAAACACAACCACACATGCGTTTAAAAGTATAAATAATGCACACAAACAAGAAAATCTAATATAAAACCAAGTGTAATCACAAAGATGAATATTTATCTCAAATCCCCTCAACCAATGTCTTGAAGTTCCTTTAAATTCTCTTCCTTCACTCACAATACAAACTAAAATTCAAAATAAAAAGAAAAGGTGGTCGTCGTCGGCGGAGGCGACTTAGATGGATGACGACCGTAAAATTGATGGGTGGCTAGCCTCCTCTCTTGGAAAATCTAAGTATTTTCTTATAAAAATCCATTGGGTGTCTTGGTGTCTCTTCAAAAAGGTGTCTCTATTCAATGAATCTTCTAGAAGTTGCCTCCTTAAAAGCCAATTGAATGAATTTTCATGTCCATGAGTTATTTCCCACATTTTTATCAAGGGTTGCTTCAAAAACCTCTTCAAAAATTTGCTCAAATTAAATATATCATCAAGTAACTACTTATGACACTTAAGCGTGGGGTACCTGGCGCTTAGGCGCGGAGTCAGTGGTGCTTAGGCTTCAGACTTGGGAGCTGATGCACCAAAAATATTTGCTTTTTTATACCTAGATTTTATTCTAATTTTTGGTAATATTGTACATTAAAGGAAGGCATTTTTCATGCTTTGTTGCAGGTTGATGATTTTTAGCACTTGAAGCAAAAAGGAAGGAAAAATGATGGAATTTGGAGTCAAAATGGCATTTTGGAAAAAATACTCAGCACTGACGGCGCCAGCATGAACCAAGAGTCCAAAACATCATGGGTACCGATGGCACCAGACTGGGTGCCGACAGTGTCATTTGACAGAGAGAAAAAGATTTAATTCGGGCCACTAGTGTCGATGGCGCCATCGTGGGTGCCGTCGACGCCAATGTTGGTGTTGGGCAAAACACTAAAAGTTTTGATGAATTTGGACACTTTTTTAAGAGTTATTGAACAAACCTCTTGGAAAACCAACATTATGCTTTATTTAGAGAGAAGATTGATCACAAAAAGTGGGGGCTATTGTGTAATTGAGTTTACTTGTGTGTTCTATTGTTTAGTGTGGTGAGTCTAAGTGTGATTTTCTCCTAAGAGTTGTTAAGAGAGGGAGAGAAGTGAAAGATTTCTTCTTCCATACATCTTTAAAGAGAAAATCAAGAGTCTTGTAAAGAAAGAAAGAGATCAAGAGAGGTTACAAAGGATTTTCTTTGAGAAAGAGTTACAAATAAGGGGTGTTTTTTGTATTATTGTTGTATAAACTTTTTTATATTTATGAAACTCGTATTTTGTTGTATCTTTCTCATGAGTTATGAGTAGTTTTCTTTATCTTTCCCCCTAATCTGAGATATGGTGAAATGAAAAGATAATATGGATGTGCCAATTTTAAAATATAAAAAAATATGATGATTTTTTCATTGAGTTCTTAATTTACTTTTTGATTGGGTCAATTGAAATGTTAACATCTATTGTGAAACCTACTATCCAGGAAATGGATTATGAGTTTTACAACAAAGTGAGAATCACATTCAATTTTATGGAGTGTTTTGTTCATGGAATGGGGTGCAAATAAATAGGAAAATATATATTATTGGGCGAAGAATTTGAGATTTTGGGGTGACAGACTAAAATCCTCAATTTGGTCTTAGTGTTTAAGAACTAAAGCTAGAGTTAGCCTTCAGAGGAAGGGAAGTGAGAGTTCTGGACTGAGAGCTAGTATCCTCCTATCCTAACTACGGATTTAGAGACTAAACCTATGATTAGCCAATGATTCTCTATAACACTTGACTAAGGGTAGAGAATTAAATTTGCTTCTATTTGGCATGATACAAATTCAAACCATTTATCTCTCTCATTTAACCAAAAACTCATTGTATTGGGAAATATGTTTTCGCATTTTTGATAACTTCATCACAGAAACATAGTTTGGTAGTTATAGTTTAACTTTACTTTACACTCTTGCTAGTAGTTGATAATTTAGTTCTGATAACATCTTAAACATTTGCAATTAGTCTGGTAGACTTTCTTTATTTTTGTGAATTTCCTAGTTTAAATTACGATTTCAAAATTCAACCTTCCTCGTGAGATTGACATTTGGGACATAAACAGAAAGTCATTTATTACTTGAGAACGATACGTATACTTGCATAAAATTCCAACATAAATTGCTTCAATTTCTTATTTATAAATATCGAATCAATATTTTTGGCATCGCTGCAGAGCGAAGTCAACTTTATTGCACAACTATAATTTTCGGAATCAAGTTTTTGGTGTCATTTTCGGGGAAGGTACCGATAAATTAAATAGATTTTGTAAATTAGGAAATTTAGCGATAAATATAAAATATAAAATATGAAATATAAAAAAATTAAAAAATTAAAAATCATAAAAAATTATTTAAGAGTATTTTTAAGAAATTTTTCGTTACTTATTATTTTTGTTTATGTGTAGTATTGGATCTGAAGGTTTATTACCTTACGATTCAAAAATAGAACGTATTATTATAAAAGTTCAAAAACAACAAAATGAAATTAGAAATTTAAAAAAAAAATTGAAATAACTTAGATAATCAAATAAATGAAAATAGACAAAGATCTTTAAAAGATTATGTTAACCCTACACAAGTTGAACTTCACTTGACTATTAAAAATTCTGATGTTGTTTCTAATTCATTTGAGCTTAAACCTACAATCATCCAAATGGTACAAAATAATTAGTTTGGAGGAACACCTACTGAAGATCCTAACTTACATCTTGTTAATTTTCTTGAAATATGTGCTACTTTTAAATATGATGGAGTGTCTAATGATGTTGTCAGGCTTTGAATTTCCTTTTTCATTAAGGGATAAATCTAAAGCTTGCTTAAATTTATTGGCACATGGATCTATCAGAACTTGGGGAGAACTATCACAAAAATTTTTGGCTAAATAATTTCCACCCTAAAAAACTGCTAAGCTTAGAAATGATATTACATTTTTTATTAACGATAAATATTCCTTCCACTAAAGCTTTGGAACAAATGTTAAGTTATGTGGAACTTATGAAGGATATACTAAAAAAGAAAAGGAAGTTTGTAGATCATGAGACCGTTGCACTCAGTGAAGAGTGTAGCACAATTATTCATAAAAAGCTTCATATAAAGTTAAAAGATACTGATAGTTTTACTTTACCTTGTGCTATTGATGAAAAACTTTTTGGAAAAGCCATATGTGATGTAGGAGCTAGCATTAATCTAATTTCTCTATCAATTTTTAAACGTTTATATTTAGGAGAGATTTCCCCTAGTACTCTAACTCTTCAGTTAACTGGTCGATCAATAACTTATCCCAAGGATTTATAGCAGATGTATTAATGAAAGTGGATAAAATTATTTTTCCTATAGACTTTATTTTATTAGATATGGAGGAAGAGAAAGAGATTCCTAATATTCTAGGGAGACCATTTCTTGCAACAGGGAGAGTTGTGATAGAAGTATAAAAAGGAGAATTAATAATGAGAGTCAATGATCAAGATATAACATTTAATATATCAAAAGCTATAAAATATCCTACGATAGAAAAAGATAATGAATGTTTTAGAATGGAAGTTACTGATTATCTAAGTAATGAGCGATTTAAGGGAATGTTTAAAGAAAAATTAAGGCAAGAAGAGTATTAGGAGAATGAGAATGAAATAAAAGAAGAGAACTTAAATTATGTTCAGGACAAATTTGAAACTTTAGACATTTGGAAAATGAAAATAAAAATCTTATTCCTTCAAGTATTAAACCACCTGAACTTGAATTGAAAGTATTACCTGCCCATTTAAAATATGTGTTTTTAGGAGATTCATCTACATTGTCTGTTATTATATCTTCTTATTTAAATGAAATTCAAGAGCAAAAATTAGTAGAAATGTTGAAAAGATATAAGAAGGCTTTTGGATGGATGATACACCAAAAATATATGCATTTTTAGACTCATATTTTATACTCATTTTTGGTGATATTGAGCTTTAAAAAAAGGTATTGTTTTTATGGTTTATTGTTGGTTGTTGATTTTTAGGACTTGGAGCAAAAAGGAAGCAAAAAAATAGAATTTGGAGTTAAAATGGAGTTTTTGAAGAATTTTTTAGCACTGACAATGCCAGATTGGGCGCCGAAGGCGCCGTTTGACAGAGAGCGATGTCTAAATTAAATGGTCGGTGTCAGTGTCAGTGCAGGCCCTATTTCTAGAAAAATTAAAGAATTTGGATGATTTTTTAAGAGTTTTTGGATGCACATATTAGAAAGCTGACCCTATGCTCTATTTAGAGCCGAAAATGATCGAGTAAAGGTCTTCTTCGTTCTTCTTTGCCCCCATTCGGACCTCTTTGCACCCTTTAACCACTTTCCACTTTCTTCCATGCCATTCCACACCATTAGTCATTTATTTCCTTTATAGATTTTAGTTTTTTTGGTGAGTTTAAGTGTGAATTCTTCTCTAAGAGTGTTAGAAAGGGAGAGAAGTGAAATATTTCTACTTCCTATATTTCCTAAGAGAGGCTACAAGGGATTTGCTTTGAGAAAGAGTTTGAGATAAGTGTTGTTTGTTTATTATTAATGTATGAAAATTCTTTTATATATGAAATTTGTGTTTTGTTGTATCTTTCTCATGAAGTTTGAGTAGTTTCCTATATCTTTCTCCCTACTCTGAGATAAGGTGAAATGAAGAGATAATTTGGATCTGTCAATGTTAGAATTTAAAATAAATTGAGATGGTTTTTCAACTCCGTTTTTAATTTATTTTCGATCTATTCAATTGAATTGTTAAAATATGTTATCAAACATATGATCCGAGAATTAGAGTATGAGTTCTACAATAGAGTGAGAATCACATTTCATTCTATGGAGGAGTGTTTCGTTCATGAAATTAAGTGCAAATAAATAAAGAAATATACAATATTGGGTGTACAATTGGAGATTTTAGAGTGGTAGACTAAATTCTCCAATTCAATCTTAGTGTTTAAGAACTAAGCAAGACTTAGCCTTCAGAAGAAGGGAAGTGGGAGCTAGCATCCTCCTAGCTTAGCCACAGATTTAGGGACTAAACCTAAGATTAGCCAATGATTTTCTATAACACTGAATCAGGGTAGAGAATTAAAATTGCTCCTATTTGGCACAATACATATTTAAACCATTCATTTCATCTTATTTCACCAAAAGCTCATTGTAGTGGGAAGGATGTTTTTTCATATTAGAAAACTTCATCACATAAACATAGTTTAATAGTTACTATTTTAAACTTTGCATTTAAATTTTTCTAGTTGTTAATAATTTAGTTATCATAATATCTTGTTGACCTCACTTTTGGTGGAGGTTTAGTTTTTACTCTTTAGCAGCCTAAGGTCTAGCCATAGGACTTTTCTATTGACTATTCTTAGAAAACTAGAAAAGGCACCCTCACCACTAGAAATTCCAAACTCTTCTCTACTCAACTTGAAGTTACACATATTGGTCCTAACCTCCAGCACTTAGTAGGTCGGGTCACTATGGAGGAAACTCAAGATGAGTCACCCTTAGGACTGCTCGACCTTAAGGTTAACCCTAGGTGTTGGACTGGAGCTAATTCACTCACTACTCTCATCTACACTCACATACACTCACTGCCCTAAACTCAAATTTCTAGCCTAGATCCCATGATCTTTTGGGATACTCATGTAGATGGTCCCCTAAACCTACTAGCCTTATGGCTATGGTTTAGCTAAGACCACTATGTAGAGGACCCAAAATGGGTTTTCCATTGGTCCATGGCTTGTTGGTGATGGTTGGTACCTCAACTCTACCAAAATACCCATTTTGGCTTTTTACCCCTAAAACACCCGGAAATTACCAAAACACCCCTCTTGGGCCCAAAAGTCCAAAAATTCCCAAAATAATCTCAATAAATCCCAAATATTCCCAATTTCATTTCTCTCAACTACCACATGACTTAATTTGACCAATTTTACCATCTTTAACCAAAATCCCCAAATTTACCTTTAAGGGCCCAAATTCCCCAAATTCAACTCAAATATCCATCAATTTGATCTCAATTGACCCTAATTTCAATCTTAAAATCAAATTAACTTTTAATATGGCCAAGCTA
>NEWO01000449.1:369956-385590 GCA_003013225.1 Phalaenopsis aphrodite | reverse complement strand
ATCTCAAAATGAATCCCTTAAAGTGCGCCTTTGGCGTTACCTCCTGGAAATTTCTAGGATTTGTTGTCCGTCATCGGGGAATCGAGATCGACCCAGATAAAGTTAAAGCTATCTTGGAAATGCCTCCCTCTAAAATAGTTATGTTCTTTCCGGGGGAAGTTGGCATATCTGAGACGCTTTATTTCTAATCTCTCAGGTAGGTGTCAGCCTTTCTCAGCATTAATTAAAAAGGACGCCAAATTTATTTGGGAAGAGAAATGTCAGCGGGCTTTTGAGGACGTTAAACAATCTTTAATGACACCTTCTATCTTCGCAGCCCCTATCCCAGGGAAACCATTGATACTTTATATCGCGGCTTTAAATGACTCTCTCGGAGCCCTCTTAGCCCAATCAATGATGGGTAAGGAAAATGCACTTTACTACTTGAGCAAATACTGACGGAGATAAGGTATCCACCTATTGAGAAGCAATGTATTGCATTAATTTTTGCCCCCAAAAGCTTAGACATTACATGTTTTCTCATAAGATTACCCTAATCTCAAAGGTTAATCCATTGTAATATCTGATGACCCGACCAACACTCTCAGGACGTTTAGTAAGATGGTCAATGATCTTATTGCAATTTGATATAACTTTTGTTCCCCTTCGTGCTATCAAGGGACAGATACTAGCAGACTTTCTCGTTGCACACCCACTGCCAGCTGGGTCCTCTCTCAACGACGAGTTACCAGACGAGCAAATACTACAAATGGAATTTTCTAGTGCACAGCGCTGGGAAATGTACTTCGATGGCGCTTCGTCAGCCATGAAAGACAAGGGATCAGGCACAGTTATACTAGGTAAAGCAGGGATCAGTTTGATCTTTATTACGCCAGATAAGGGTATCATGAGGTTCACATACCACCTGACAGAGCCGTGCACCAACAATGAAGCAGAATATGAAGCTTTAATCACTGGATTGGAGTTGGCAATCTCAATGGATACAACAAACATTGCCATCTATGGTGACTCTCAACTTGTCATCCAGCAGGTTGCCGGACAATGTCGAATTCTGAAACCAAGACTAGCAGAGTACTATCAGTACACAATGAAGCTCCTGGAGTAGATTCTTGAGGTGACTTTCTACTAGATTCCTCGGGGAGATAATGCTCATGCCGACGCTCTATCAAAACTTGCTATGGAAATGACATGTCCCCCGGAGGATTCCATCGAATTCACAGTGCAAGGAAGACTAGTCTTGTCTCGAAATGACTTTGAAACTCTACACAAGCTTGGAAAAGAGGAAACAATAAATACAGTTGCGGACATCAACGAAGATTGACGGAAGCCATTAATAGAATATTTGCATACTGGAAAGCTGCCAAAAGACAAGTCTGAGGCGCACCACATCGCAAGAAGGGCCATGCCTTACGCCTTGGTGGGAAATGTTCTCTACAGAAGATCGTTCGACCAAATGTGGCTATGGTGTTTCAGCAGAGCCGAGGCACAGAATATTGTCAAAGAAGTACATGTCTGATTGTGTGGCACTCACCAGTCAGGGCCGAAAATGAAAATAAAGATCAAAAGACTTGAGTATTATTGGCATCAATAATGTCTGATTGCACGGATACAGCCAGAAAATGTCACTAATGTCAAGTGCATGGGGTGGTCTTACACCAGCCTCCGAATGTGTTGCACCCAACTGTTATTAAATTATCTGTCGTTTTGGAGTACCGCGAAGAATAATCTCTAATAATGAGACAACTTTCAAAAGTACCAAGATCAACAATTTTGTCAGAAGACATGGGATTGATTGGACATACTCTACAATTTACTATCCCAGAGCAAATGGTCTAGCTGAAGCTTTCAACAAGACACTGGTACAGATTTTGAAGAAAACACTGGATGAAAACAAAAGGGATTGACACAACAAACTATTAAAAGCCTTGTGGGCCTACCGGATTACTTTCAGGACCCTCACCCAGTGTACACCCTATATGCTCGTGAATGGAGCGAGGCCGTGCTACTGTTAGAAGTTCAAACACCATCTCTCAGAGTCGTCGTTGCCAACCAACTCACAACGAAAGAAAGCGGATAACTCAGACTTGAAGAACTGGAGAGTCTCGAGGGAAAACGACTAGAAGCCCAACAACATTTGGGCTCTACCAGGCGAAGTTGTTACAAGCCCATGACAAATTGGTCTACCCAAGGTCATTCAAAGTTGGTTACCTCGTACTTGTGCTAAAAAAAACCTATTCTTGCACGCCGCAAAAATAGGTGGAAAATTCGAGCCAACATGGGAGGGACTATTTGTCGTTGAGAAGGTCTATACAGGAGGAGCCTACCAGTTAGTGGACTTCCGAGATGAAAGACCCATGTTACCAATAAATGGACGATACCTGAAAACCTAGTATGCAACCTGATGCAGCTCAATGCTGCTTGCCGCTGCTTGCTTTAAAAATTTGAAACTTTGATTGTTTTAGGGTTATCTATGTTGCCAAATGTCTATGACCGGGTCCAAATTTTGTAATTAACCTCATATATAATGAAAATTTTGAGAAAATTTTTGAACTTCACATGTTCTTTTTCCTACTTTTGAGTTTAAATATTCTATTAAATTAAACGAAACTTACACATAAAATGAGTAATCCTCTTCACCAAAACAAACTAAAATTTACTTTAATAAATACTTTGTTTTGTTCTTATTCATGTCAAACTTCGGCCCACTGACGTTTTTCCTGTCGTCTGTAGAAAAATGTCAGGACAGAGGCTGATCTTTGCCTTCAAGGACAGCTGGAACCTCGCACTGAATGAAGAGATGGCGCCGCAAGGATGTGTCATAGATTTCAATGTGGATTTCAACCAAGTTGATATGGACTACAAGGGTGCTCTAATGGACGTAGTCAGCGGTAAAGAAAAGGAGGGACTGCCTTCAATTATTGAGGGTAACCAGTCAAGACAATGTGTTACGCAAAGGTAAAAATGTGATAACCAAATGAGATCCAATGGAGGCGCCCAGCCGTCTGTCCTCCATGGTAGGTACTCCAGCAAGGGACCTGATGGCCACCTGTAATGAATGATTACCGAATACTCTACTCCGCAGGACGCAGTGCAGAAATGCCAGCAGAAAGAAACAGAAAGCCTTTCTGCGACAGGAACGCAAACGCCAGAGAGACATGAACAATTTTCTTACCCACATTCCTGAGGGACATATTTACGACCAGATCTGAGAGAAACTTTTGCCAGCCTGCCCACTACATATGAAGAGTCAGGATTTGTGACAGAATTAGATGTGCTCCCAGTTCCAGATATCTTATGCAGGGGTTTCCCAACATGCAATGTAAAAGTACCAGTCGGGACATCAGTCATGGGCGCATTTGTAGAATGCCTGGATTGCCACGTTCTACATCTATAGTGTTTCAATAATTAGAAGAATACACTTCAAGTACCAATGAGTCTCAGACTCCAGACTTCGCGATAAATGAACCATATGTCCCACAGAGGATGGATCGGCACGCACCATGGAGCCTAGGATCATACATCCCACTAGAGGCTGAATCTTATATTCTGGATCGACCAACACCAGTTTGGGTTCCCTCCAAGCCCCGAAGGAAGGAACGCCCACGGCAGCTGCCAACTCCTGGTATGGTAGAATACCATAAGATGAGCAGAGTAAATAAAAGAGAATTCGAGTTCTATGATAAAGTTCAGGGAAAGTTTGTCAACATATTGGATGGCCTGGAGTTGTACACCAAGGTTTTCTCTAAGACTGATGAAAAGAGTATTCTGGACTGCATCTTCAAATTAAGAGATAGAGGCAGAGCAGACCTTCTCATGGAGAGGACATATTCCGAGCTGAAGAAATGGATGAGGGGAAAGGGAAGAATCACCATCCAATGCGACTGTTGCTACAACTTCACAAACGACAGATAGGGGTATCCACCTGGGATCCTCAGATATGACCAAGTGGATCTGTTACCACCAATGATAAAATGGATGATCAAGAGAATGGTCAAGTGGAATATTCTACCTGCTACTTGCATCCCCAACAGTTGCATCATTAACATTTATGAAGAAGGTGACTGCATTCCCCCACACGTCGATCATCATGATTTTGTGAGGTCTTTCTGCACGGTCTCATTCATGAGTAAAAGCAATATTCTATTTGGTAAAGAAATTGATATAGTCAGCCCTGGTGAATTCAAAGGATATGTGGAGATTCCTCTTCCAGTTTGTTTAGTACTTGTCCTGAAGGGCAATGGTGCAAACATTGTCAAGCACTGCATTCCAGGAGTGCAACACCGTAGGGTGTCTATAACCTTCCGCAGAATGAACGACAATAAAATATCGTATGGATTCCAGCAGGACCCAGAATTGGAGGATTTATTTCCGTACGAGCTATGAGAAGGTTGTACCTCTAAGTACATGCAAAGGGAACTCGTATCCTGGAGCATGACTTAGAAGGTTTTCTTGATCAGGACATCAACATACCTGGTACAGAGGGTTCACTTTCTTTCTTTTAACAGCATGATATGTATCTGATGTATACAGTCTACAGTGTATTCATATCATGAGATGATTCTCAACATATTTTGACATGGATTGCATAATGTAACTTTTGAGGTGTTAGCCTATGTCTGATTTATAGCATCTCTTTTGGAGCAAATTAATGGAAATTTCTCTCAAATTGTGCCTTTTTGTCGGTTGCCTTTTTGTGCAATGGATGAAAGTTGTGAACCATGCGAGGGTTCAGAATTTCAATGAACAAATAACGAAAAAAATTTCTTTCAAAAATCAACCAATTAAAATTTAAACTTTAAAAACATAGTTTGAAAAATTAATTGTGATAAAAACAACAAGAAAATAAAATGAACCTGCTGAGTGGATGTTTCCATTTCTGGAATTTCCTACTCTTTGTGTGTGTAGCACAACCATCGTTATCTACCTTAACTCTCTTTACATCCTCGTAGAATTTTGCATTCTACACAAAACCTCACAAAGCTCTACAAATCTTCTATAAAATCAGCATTTCCACACGATACACTTTTGCAAATTCAACACCATAAGCTTTGTAAATTTCAATTCTCACATCTTCAACTTGATTCCTAAATTTCAATTCTCACATCTTCGAATTGATACCAACATTTCAATTCTCACATCTTCGAATTGATACCCACATTTCAATTCTCACATCTTTGAATTGATACCCACATTTCAATTCTCGCATCTTCAAATTGATACTCACATTTCAATTCTCGCATCTTTAAATTGATACCCACATTTCAATTCTCGCATCTTTGAATTGACACCTACATTTCAATTCTTGCAACTTTGAATTGATACCCACATTTAAATTCTCACATCTTTGAATTGATACCTAAATTTCAATTCTCACATCTTCGAATTGATACCCACATTTCAATTCTCGCATCTTCGAATTGATACCTACATTTCAATTCTCACATATTTGAAATGATACCCACATATCAATTCTCGCAACTTTGAATTGATACCTACATTTCAATTCTCACATCTTCAAATTGATTCCCACATTTCAATTTTCACATCTTTAAATTGGCACCTAAATTTCAATTCTCCCATCTTTGAATTGATACTTACATTTCAATTCTCACATCTTCGAATTGATACCTACATTTCAATTCTCATTTTCGAATCAGTCCTACATTTCTGATTCATTACATTCAAGGTCGGTCCTTACATTCTGACACTCTTTTTTGAGAATTGATATATATTTCAATTCTTGTTCTCACATTTTTGATTCATTACATTCGAGGTCGATCCTTACATTCCAACACTCTCTTTTAAGAATTGATACCTATGTTTCAATTCTCATTTCTGAATCAGTCCAACATTTCTGATTCATTACATGTGAGGTCGGACCTTACATTCTGACTCCCTCTCCCTTTTTTAATTGATATCTAAATTTCAATTCCCACCTTGGGGTCAGCACTTACATACTGACTCCCATCCTTTAGAAATCTTTGAAATTTCATAACTCAAAGTCCACTCTCCAATCCCCAGCAAGAGTCCCTACTTCTTGACTTGATAAAACAGCCACCTGCTAATTCCCTAGCAGAAACAAATCACACACAACTCCACACATTTTTTCGAGTCTGTTGAATTAGAGGTTGTATGGGTTTTTGTTGATCTCGTCAGTCAACGCCAATACGTGCGGTGTGTTTGCCCAGCACACCACACCAATAGGGGTCCATTTCTTGACCTCACTTTTGGTGAAGGTTTAGTTTTTCCACTTTAGTAGCCTAAGTTCTAGCCATAGGACTTTCCTATCGACTACTCTTAGAAAACTAGAAAAGGCGCCCTCACCACTAGAAATTCCAAACTCTTCTCTACTCAACTTGTAGTTCCACATATTGATCCTAACCTCCAGTACTTAGTAGGTAGCGTCACTATGGAGGAAACTCAACATGAGTCACCCTTAGGACTGCTGTACATTAAGGTTGACTCTGGGTGTTGGTCTGGAGCTAATTTACTCACTACTCTCATCTACACTCACATACACTCACAACCCTAAACTCAATTTTCTAGCCTAAATCCCTTGATCTTTTGGGATACTCATGTAGATGGTCCCCTAAACCCACTAGCCCTAGGGCTATGGTTTAGCTAAGACCACTATGTAGAGGATCCAAAATGGGGTTTCCATTGGTCCATGGCATTTTGGTGATGGTTGGTACCTCAACTCTACCAAAATACCCATCTTGGCCTTTTACCCCTAAAACACCCTGAAATTACCAAAATACCCCTCTTGGACCCAAAATTCCAAACATTCCTAAAAAATTCCACTGAATCCCAAATATTCTTAATTTCATTTCTCTCAACTACCAAATGACTCAATTTGACAAATTTTACCATCTTTAACCAAAATCCCCAAATTTGCCTTTAAGGGCCCAAATTCCCCAAATTCAACTCAAATATCCACCAATTTGATCTCAATTGACCAGAATTTCAATACTAAACTCAAATTCACTTTTGATATGGCCAAGCTAAAGTAAATCCAAGCTTAATTGGCCCATGATTTGAGCTCAACCTTAATTTAGATCAAAACCCCAATTTTAACCATATGACCTAATCTCACCAAATTGAACCCATAGCCTAGTCAATTGGCCCCAATTAAAGTTTCAAAATCTTGATAACATTCCTATACATTAAAATCAGCCATAAATTGGCCTTGGGGAAGCCTTATATCCATTTGATTTTGGGCTAAATCCAAAATTCCCAAATTTAGCCGCAAACTGGCTAAGTCCCCAAATTTCACCCAATTGATTGCCTTAACCTCCAAATTGGAATCCTATTCATGTTGAAAACTCTTCATGAGGTCCCTATTGACCATTTACAAAAATCAATTTGGACTTAGCCCAAGGCTAACCCAAGCCTAGCCCAACATAACCAAATTGATTAAGGTTCAAAATTCCCTCAAATTGACCGTTCAATTGAGCTCAAAACCACTTACATTCTTCACCAAAGTTGTTCCTTATGACCATGTACACCAAATAAAATATTTATTTGGGCCAATTGACATGGCTAACCTAGCCCAAACCCAAGTTTTGGTCATTTGCACCCACTTGGACCCATGCACTAAATGTGATCTAACCACCCTAAAGTCACCAAATTGACTCCACCCTAGCCATTAGTTGGACTTAGTGACCAGTACAAACACCATGAAACCACCTAAATCAAGCCATGGACCAAAGGTCCCCCAAATTAAGGGATATTATTTCCAAAAATGCACATGCTTAAGATATCTTTGCCAAAGTCAAAGCACATTTGCGTTAAATTGTTGTGATGGATTCCTCTGGGCTCCCTGTGCTCCTAGCCAACTCCCCCTGGCCGGCCGGCCAGCCTAGTGGCCGGAAATGCTCAAAATTGAAAGCCACCCCCATGGCACCTCACCCAAATCAAACCTAGAGGTCAGCTCATCCAAATGAATTTGAATAGCTCCTATGCCCTCCACCTAAGCACCACAATGCACCTAAACTTCTACCTGAGAGCCACCCCATGGCCATTTTTATAAAAACTCACCTCTACGGCCATGGGTGGTGTGCTAAATTTTTCTCAAAGAGAGCCTCCCAAATCACTCACAGAGCTTCCTTGAGATCTTCATAGCCCATTCCAATCACTCCACTGTCTTGATTCCCTTTGTACAACCCTAATTTTGAGCTTAAAAATTAGGGCAGAAATAGAACATCTCTCAAAACTCCACCAAACTTCAATTGTTTGTGTCCACACCTTCACAACAGCAAGAGAAGACAAAGCCCCATCAAATTACCTCCTGAAATAGCCTCCACCACAGCTCTAGACCAACACCTGAAATCGAGCTTGGTCGAATTCATACTTAGGCCTAACACCAAGACCACGGACTCAATCCCTAGCCTCCTTGGACCCCAACAAACGTGTCAAACCCCTCTGATTGAAGCTTCACTTCTCAGAATAAAGGTATAAAACCTCACCTCATCCTGAGACTATTTCGATTCTCCATTTAATTAGGCTTAATTTAATTGCATAATTACCATATGGATATGTTTGTCTCGCTTAGACGAGTCCATATGATCAAATTTGAGGTAATTTAGTTGAGTCTAGGCTGAGATCTTAGGGTTTTAGTGTGGACGGTCACGGGATCATTCTATCGGGGACGATGACAGGGAGTTGTTTGATCGAGCATGTATCAAATGAACGAAGGAGATCGTGCAAGACAGTGTTTCAGGACATAAACCGTGGGCCCAGTCAGTAGCTACGTGGACGGTGACATCCAACTAGAGCGCGCCACACATGCCTTAGGAGCTGCCTAGGACTTAGCTAGCACGCGCAGTTTAAATAGATAAATAGGGTTTTTTCTTATTTATTTAAATACCCCTAACTTAGAAAATTCATAACTTTGTGTAGAAAAATCACAAAAATAAAATTAAAATACCCTCTTGCTTAGTGAACAGATTAAAACAATGTGAAATAAATTTCAAGACCATTTGATGCATAAAATATTTTTAATTAATTAAACATTATTTAGAATCATTTGATTCTCCATGCATATTGACTCATCACCTTGGCTTGAAATTTTGGCATGTTGTAGCCTTTGCAAGAGGAAAAATTCTCTGATTTTTCCAAAGTCAGAGGAGGTTCCTATACAGAGATCCATATTTTTCAAGATCTTGCACATTATTTCTTTAAAATAATCATGGAAATTAGCATATTAATTAGAAAATCCTAAGAAAATTTGGGAAAGTACACCAAGATTAGAGAAGCTTGTGGAAATAATTTCATGAGTCAAATCATTTAAAATACCCTTAAATTTTACAAACACTAAATCACTAAGATAATTAATTTTGAAAAACATAAACATTTAAATGATTTGCTTTTTTATCTCCACTGTGATTTATGATTCAGAGAGCTCATCATAAAAATTTCAAAATATTTTGAGTTCATTTAATAACTTAAATTGATTTTCAAATATAAACATCATTTTTGGCACTTAAATGATTTTTAAAAATCAAAATATAACTAAAAAAATTTATGAAACTTAGTTTTTTGAGTTCTTTGTGATCAGGATATTTTATAAAAATAAAACAATATTTAGAATAAAAACTTAATTTTTAACCTATTTTAAATATTTAAAATAATTAAAAATTCATAAAAATCACAAAAATAATAAAACTCATGGAAATGTTCTAAATTGCTTCCTAATCACTTAGGACCAATTAGAATATTTCTCTTGATTTTCCAAAATAAATATATTGAATTTCAAAGCTTAAAAATAATCTTTAAAGGCTAAAAATGAGTTTTTTCACTAAAATAATTCCAATAAATCAAAAAAAAATCAAAAAAATATGAAATTTGCTCCTCTGGGTTCTCTAACCTTAGAGAGATATTTTCAAAAATAAAAAAACCTATTTTCACAATTTAAAATATTTTATTTTTATTAAATAACTCATAACTTAAAATAATTCAATTAAATCATAGAGAATTCAAAAAAATTATAAATTTTGATCCAAAGGCTTATCTAGTCTAGATCTATCTCTAGTAAAAAGTTCAAGGGATTAGGATTTATCTTGGTCAAGTTAGGAATTTTTTTTGAAAAAATCCTATTTTTGCATGAAAATAATTATATAAATTAAATTAAATTTAAAAAAAATCACATTTTCTCCTCTGATGTCTTAATTGAGCCATGAATGAGGTAGGATAAAAATTTCAAAGTCATTTGAATTGAATTTGACAAATTATGAAGTGTTAGAGCCTTAGGGGCAAATGTGTAACTTTGGAAATTTAGCCTTAATTAACATTTAGGCCTAAGTCAAAGAGGGAAATGGGTAACTTCTGATCTTAATCAATTTATTTGATGCTTGAAACATAAAGGGTTAATTGGTATAACCAATCTCACTTTCCTCATTAAAAAAGATAGGTTAATAAATTTCTAAATCATTAAAAATTTAGAAGTTTATTAAAATTAAATGATCCTAGACTTAGGGGTATGAATTTTGAATTCAATAATTAATCAATTTAATACCTCTATCTTGATTTTCAAATAAAATCTGAATCATGACCACTTAAAGCTTAACATTTTCTAAACTAATTAAGACACTCACGTAGGTCTTAAGGGCTTAGTGGTGACTTAGGCCAAATCAAAATTGACTAAATGAGGATTAGAGAAATAAACATAACATAATCAAACATCCTTGAAGCACCACTAAGCCCAATTAGGGTTAAAATTTGGCTAAGTGTTCTAACAACACTAACTTGTCTCTTTATGGGTCTTCACCCACATAATTCTTAAATTGAATCACAAGTGATAATTACCCTATTCTTAAGGATAATTGAGACATCAATGTTGATTGAGTAATAAGGGTATTTACAGGATGACTTATTAAGCAACATAATAAGTTTAAAAAAGAACTCAGGATTTTCCCCCAGACAGCAAGAGAGTAGCACGGACCTGTTTCTTTCTCTAGATCTGTTGGATGTCTTGAAGATCTAATAAACTTAATATACTTTGCTCAATGAAATCATCCTTAAATAAACTTTTAAGGACTCGCCAAAATATGACATAGAGTTAGGAAAACCCCATAAACTTTAATTTTCCTGCTCTTCAGAAATGCCTTCACATGCATTTTTAAGTTTCAGGTGGTGGAACGAAAAGACTCACCAGATACGCTTTTATAGTTTATAGTATTGTCTTTCTTGTGCCTTTTCCTTACACGCTTCTCTTTATGCTTATGTTGTCTCTTTCTATAGTTGCATTTACTTACCTGTATGAAAACAACATAAACTCGCATGTTAACCAAAACCAAAACTAAAATCAAACAAAGATAAAATTCACCCCCACAACATTCAAAATATAAAACAACTCAAAATTTAATCACAAACATCACACAAAAATACAACTTCAACTAAATTAAGACATCTTTACTGGATGATCGGGAATCCCTCAGAGGAGGTAACCTACGGTTGCTAACGAGGCTTCCCACGATTTAAATGAAATTATGGAATTCGTTAAATTGAGTTTAGTAAGTTCATTTGGACTGAGTGAATCCAATAGAAAATAGTGGTGCCAGACGAGGGAACTGTAGGATCCTAACTGGTGTCGCTCTAATCAACTTTAATATGCCCTCATAAAATTTAAAGAACTTCAACGATAGGGCCACCTGATTTGACCTTATAACTTTACACACTAGATAACTCAACTCGTTGCGGTAAGGAGCTTGGGGCTAGCATGGTGGGCAACACGGCCATCTTCAATAGCAAAACCTGTCTTCCTCAGCTAAACCAATCTTTCTTCCTTAGACTTAAATAATAAAGCCATAGGAATTTGAGGTTGCTTTCTTATGTAACGTAAATCCTCACCTCATCTTTAGGCTTTTGCATAGCCCTGCTATACAATATAAGCCCTAACTCGTCTTAGGATTCCGAGGTTGTCATTTGTCACGACCTAAATCCTCACATCTTCCAGGCTATTTGTGTGACTGTTTCACACGAATGTAAACCCTAACTAATAAAATTGGCAAGACGAAACACCTTAATTTTTCTCCTCTAAATTGAAGCCAAATATTTGGATAGCTTGGGAAGTCATCGAGGTTCTCCTCTGGATCCATGACATCACCTAGTTCTTCCTCCTTTGGATTCTACAATAAAATGTTCCAAATTTGAACAAATCCCCTTTCACACCTCTACGTCTGATCTCATTGAAGAGTCCTACCCTTTGAAATTCCTCAAAGATAATATTTCTTGATTTTTATCGAGAGTCCTCTTAGGTGACTTTGGTCATTTACGATGTAATTAACTATAAGGGTTTGCCCTTATAGGAAGCATGTCCGAACACAGCTTAATATAAACCTTATTTAATTCTTTATATTAAATAGGTGAACTTATTGGCAAATATAAAGGTTTTGCAGACCAGACGGACATCATACTTTCCTTAGTTTATTTGATCGAGCCTCATTCTCAAATTTTGTGTTTATCCTTCGAGAAAGATACAGGAGTTAAGGTATAGTGCTTTTTCATTTAAACTATTAAAAATATGGGGTCAGTTCAATTTCATACTTCAACGTCCTTCCGAAATGGGCGACGGGATTTTGATTCCAAAATCCGACAGCTTCTTACGGGCAACTCCCCTCCCACCAAAAATAGCGCCGACATATCTCAAACATTCAAAATTAGTGACAATAATTTTATTTTATTTCTGTAAATTTCCTAGTTAATTTATCACTTTAAATATAAACCTTCCTCGTAGGATTGATATTTAGGACTTAAATAGAATGTCTTATATTACTTAAAAATGATATGTATACTTTCATAGAATCCCAACATTAAGTGCTTAACATTATTATTCATAAAATACCACATCAAATTTTTGGAACAGTTGTAAAGTGGAGTCAACTTTATAAATTTTGCACAACTGTATTTTCCAGGATCAAGTTTTTGGCACCTTTGCCGGGAAGTTAACGGTAAATTAAATTAGGAAATTTAAAGATAATATATAAAAATTAAAAAATATATATATAATAAAAAATTCAAAAGAAAAACACAACTATATATATTTAAGAGTACTTTTAAGAAAATTTTTCAATACTTATTATATATGTTTATGAAAAATATTTGATCTGAAGGTTTAGTACCTTACGATTAGGAATTAGAATGTACTATTAAAAAAATTCAAAAATAATAAAAAGAAATTAAAATTTTGAATGAAATGGCGAATAACTTAGATAATCAAATAAATGAAAATCGACAAAAAACTTTAAAATATTATCATAATCTGACAACATATGAACTTCACTTAACTATTCAAAATCTTGATATTGCTTCTAATTCATTTGAGCTTAAACCTGCTATTATACAAATGATACAAAATAATCAATTTGGAGGAACACCTACTGAAGATCCAAACTTACATCTTGCTAGTTTTCTTGAAATATGTGCTACTTTTAAATATGATGGAGTGTTTAATGATGTTGTTAGGCTTAGACTTTTTCTTTTTTCATTAAGGGATAAAGTTAAAGCTTGGTTAAATTCATTAGCATCTGGATCTATCAGAACTTGGGGAGAACTATCACAAAAAATTTTGGCTAAATATTTTCCACCCTAAAAAACTGCTAAGCTTAGAAACGATATTACATCTTTTTGTCAGTTTGAAGGGGAATCGATATATGAAGCCTAGGAAAGATTTAAGGATCTCCTTAGAAAATGTTCGCACTATGCTTTACCAGATTGGTTAATAATTCAAACTTTTTACAATGGATTAGTAGGATCACTTAGATCTATTATAGATGCTGTTGTATGTGGATCACTAATGTCAAAACCTTTTGATGAAGCATACTCTTTAATAGAAGAAATGACTACTAAGAATTTTCAATGGCCCTCTGAACTGGTAAATCCTATGAGAGTAGGTAGTATTCATGACTCTGATGCAATGTCTAATTTAGCATCTCAAATTTTTCCTATATTGAAAAAGATTGATCAAATTGGAGTGAACAATTCTCAAATGCCACCAGTATTAGAGGAAAATTCACTAAGGCAGATAATTGATACTCAATCATCTTATGAAAATTTAAATGTTATAATTAATCAAAGTAACAATCCATATTCTAACTATTACAACCCTGGATGGAAAAATCACCCTAATTTTAATTAGAATAATTATAACAACTCACTGAACCACTCAAGAAATTTAAATAACCAAGGAAATCCTAATTATCGACTTTATTATCCTTTTGGATTTAACTCTAACCCTAACCCACAAGTTCAGGAAAAGAAGTTGATGATGGAAGAAGTAATGTTGAATAAGGGAAATCAAATACAAAATTAAGGGGATGCAATTAGAAATATTAAAAATCAATTAAAACATATTGCTTCTTCACTTAGTACTAGACCTTCAGGAAATCTTCTGAGTACTATGGAAGTTAATCCAAAAGATCAAAATAATGAGCAAATTAAAGCTTTTCAATTACAAAGTAGAAAAGAAGTTGAAACAAGAATCTAAAGAGAAATTGAAGTTGATGAGGAGAACGAAGAGATTGAAAGAGATCATAATGAAAATGAACAAATACAAGTATCCTTAGAAAAGCCATTACCTTTGTTTCCTCAACAATTAAAGCAGAAGAATAAAGACAAACAATTTACAAAATTTTTGGAAATCCTTTAAAAGTTAACGATAAACATTCCTTTCATTGAGACTTTGGAACAAATGCCAAGTTATGTGAAATTTATGAAAGATATACTAAACAAGAAAAGGAAGTTTGTAGATCATGAGACCGCTGCACTCAGTAAAGAGTATAGCGCTATTATTAAAAAAAAGCTTCCTGAAAATTTAAAAGATCCAAGTAGTTTTACTATACCTTGTGCAATTGGAAAAAAGTTTTTTTCGAAAAGCCTTATGTGATTTAGGATCAAGTATCAATCATATGCCTCTATCAATTTTTAAACGTTTAAATTTAGGAGAGATTTTCCTAACTACTGTAACTCTTCATTTAGCTGATCAATCAATAACTTATCCTGAAGGAGTTATAGAAGATGTATTAGTAAAAGTGAATAAATTTATTTTTCTTGTAGACTTTATAGTATTAGATGTGGAGGAAGATAAAGATATTCCTATTATTTTGGGGAGACCATTTCTTGCAACAGGGAGAGCTATGGCAGATGTGCAAAAAAGAGAATTAATAATGAGTGTTAATGATCAAAAAGTAATATTTAATATTACAAAAGCTATGAAATATTCTACAATAGAAAAAGATAATGAATATTTTATGATGGAAGTTACTTATTTCTAAGTAATGAGCAATTTAAGAAAATGTTTGAAGAAAAATTAAGGCAAGATGATTTTTGTGAGAATGAGAACAAAATAAAAGAAGAGAATTTTGATTATATTCATGAAAAATTTGAAACTTTAGATTTGTTTGAAAACGATAATAAAAATCTTATTCCTTCAAGTATTGAACTACGTGAACTTGAACTTTACCTACCCATTTAAAATATGTACTTTTAGGAAATTCATCTACATTACATGTTATTGTATCTTCTGAGTTAACTGAAATTCTAGAACAATAATTAATAGAAATGTTGAAAAGATATAAAAAGGCTTTTGGATGGACTTTAGTAGATATTAAAATAAATAGTCCTTCAATTTGTATGCACA
>NEWO01000449.1:340329-356757 GCA_003013225.1 Phalaenopsis aphrodite | reverse complement strand
GAAATTTGCTTAAGGAAACTCTTCTAAATTTCTCTCAAAGACTCCCTAATACCTCCTCAGTTTAAGCCCACTATTTTCCCCTATTGATCCCCACTGTGGATGCTCAATTTTGAGCTCAAATTTCTGCTAAAACCACAATAGAACTCCCCAAAACTCCACAGCTCACCAAAATTCAATTACTTGTGTACACACTATCCCCATAGTGAGAGAAGTTGATTCCCCACAAAACCCCCCTCTAAAATAGCCTCTAACCTAGCCTAGACCAACACATAAAAACCACCTTGATCGAATTCATACCTAGACCATTCACCAAGGCTTGAGACTTCATCCGAAGGTTTGTTGGGACCAAACAAAGCTACCACAACCATCGGATTGAGGCCTCCCCTCTCAGACAAAGGTATTGAACCCTAACCCTAATCCGAGCTTATTTTTACTCTCCATACGTATTTACTGTATTTCATACCATATAATCCATATAGATAAGTTTGTCTTGAGTAGATTTAGGTTTAGAAACAATCCCTTGCAATTTTGTTGAGTCTAAGAAAAGATCTTAAGGTTTTAGTGTGAACAGCTCACGGGCTAGGTCACTTGGGGACGATAACAAAGAGTTGTCCGATCGCGCGTGTATTCAACGGACAGAGGAGATCAAGCTGGTCAGATCCATGGTCCATAAAGTGTTGTCCGCGTGGAGGCTATGTGGTTGGTGGCGTCAAATGGTGGAGCGACGCGTGGAGCCTTCGGAGCGGACGAGTATGAGTTGGCGCCACGTGGATAAGTAGAAAAAGATGAAATTTTGAATTTTTTAAAATGCCTAAACTTAAAAAATCCATATCTTTTTTTTCTAGAAAAATCATAAAAATAAAAGAAAAATACCCCCTAGCTCAGTGAATAGAGGAGAATAATGTGGACCAAAAATAAAAATTATTTTCAAATATATTATTTTTAATGAATTAAATACCGTCTTTGATATTTTAATTCTTCGTGGCTTAAAATATTTCACCATAGCTTAAACTTTTGAGAGTTTATTCCCCATCACAAAGGAGATGTTCTCTGATTTTTCCAAGGTCATAGAGCATCTCTTTGCTTATAACCCTAATTTTCAAGCTAAGGTGACCATTTTGGCTTATTTTAATTACATAAATCAAAATATCACTTGAAAAATTATGAAAACAATTTTAGTAGGTTTCATGTGGTCAGAAAAGTCTAGGAAAAATATTTTGATGCTTTGGATCATTTTTGTAAATTTTTATACTTAGTTAAATGTGAATACCTTGTATTAATTTGTGTAAACTAAATACATATAGAAAATTAAAAAAATCAACTTCAGATTATTTATAAAAATCATATCTACCCACTGTAAAAATTTGAAAATTATTTGGCTTAGTTTAAGCACTAAAGTGGATTTTTTAAGAAAACTTGTATTTTTGTACAAAAATAATTATAATAAATTAAATACACTTAGAAAAATCATGAAAAGTGGTTTTCTGAGTTCCTTGTGATCAGAAACACATAGGAAAAATAAAATTTATTTTTGGTAAATTACTTGATTTTGAGCCACTTTTTTTAATTTAAAATAATTAAGAATAAATAAAAATTCCAAAAATACAAAAATATTTTAAAATGTCCCTAACTGTTCTTTTATTACTTGGGACTTAATAAAATATTTTTCATAATTTTCCTAAGTTAAAATAAAATTTTTAAAAGCTTAAAAATGAATTTTTCTCACTAAAAATAATTATAATAAATAAATTAAAAGTCACAAAAATATAAAATTTGATTCTCAGAGTTTTTCAAACTTGTAGAAGTCTAATAAAAATATAAAAATAATTTTTGTAATTAAAACACTATTTTCTATTTAAAATAAATCATGAAAATTGATCAAAATTAAAATAATAATAATAATAATTTAATTCAAAAAATCATGAAATTTTACCTAAATATTTCTCTGACCTAAGAAATCCTATGATAATTTTTTTCATAAATAAAAACTTTATTTTGGGAAGTTAAATAAATCACCTTTTAAAAACCTTATTTTCTGGATTTAAATAATTATCTAAATTAAATTAAATTTTGAGAGGTCCACATATCCTCCACTTACATTTTAATTACCTCATGGATATAATACTCTAAACCCTCAAAATCATTTGAGTTGTGTTTAAAGAGTTATGAGGTGAAGTGCCCCAAGGGCAAACTGCTAATTTTAAGACTTCGATGCCTTAATCAAAAACTTAGGATTATCAAAGGGAAAATGAGTAATTTTGATCTTAATGAACATGTTTAGATGATTGAAATACAATGGGAATAAAAGATGGAAACCCATTCAACACCCTTGCACAACATTAACTAAAAGCATAATTCTCCTAATCTTCATGACTTGGAAGTCAATTAAAGATCAAATGGTTCTTAAGCGATGGGCTTAAGATAGAAAGATGATAATTTACTTTTATTAAGCCCAACGTTGAGGATGATGTGATCATTTAATAAGGATATATGACACTTAGATCAAAACTTTGAAAACCACCATTTCACTCATTATGATTGTTAAAGGCTTGGTAGTGACATAGGTTCGATGTCTAAACTCAAGTTGATTAGATTTAGAAAATGATATGATTGGTGATTAACATCTTTAAGCACTACAAGCCTGACTTTAACTCTGGGCACCACAATCTTAAATGACTCAACCACGCCTTAAGAGCGCCCACTCACATAACTTTTAAATGAAACATCAATTGACTAATAGAGTATCTTATCCTTAGGATAATTAAATTGTTAAGCTTCAATGAGCAATGGGGTAGCTACACTCTAGCCTCATATGATTATTGGAACATTATGATAAGATCAAAATGAACTCGTGATATTTCAAGAGATATTCAAAATGATCTAGGGCTACACCTTGAACATTTTGAAATCTATTGGATATTTTGAAGGCAAATTGGACTTGTCGTATTTTGTTCTAAAATTATTCACTAGGATCTTCTGAGATTCAACAAAATCATAACATGGGGTTTGGTAGTTAAACCTTCATCTACTCTTACAAATTAAACCTTCTTGCAATACTTGCAAGTACTAACATTTTAGGTGGTGGAGCGAGAAGACTCTATAGCTACACTTTTAAATTAATGCATTTACCTTCTTATACTTCTTATTTCAAACATGTGTGTTAAACAACGTAGTCACCCTGCATGAAAACCTAAAACTGCTAGGATAGCCCCAAAACCAAAAGCAAAAATAAAAATCAACCAAGATAAAAATCACCTCCACAATGATTAAAATGTAAGACAACTTAAAATTTAATCACAAACAACACAAACATCACAAAACAATAATTATAACTAAATTAAGACATCTCTATCGGACAATCGGGAATCCTCGAAGGAGGTAACCTACGGTTGCTAATGATGCTTCCCATGGTCTAAATGAAAGCATGGAACTCATTAAGTTAAGTTTAGTAAATTCATTTAGACTAAGTGAATTTAATAGAAAATAGTGGTATCAAAATGAGGGAACCGTAGGATCCTAACTAGTGTCGCTCTAATCAACTTTAACATGCCCTATAACATTTAAAGAACTTTAACCATAGGGACATTTGATTTGACATCATAACCTGACACACTAGAAAACTTAAACTCGTCTCGATGAGGAGCTTGGAGCTTTCCTGTAGGCAGCATTCTACGACAACGATCTACAACAACAAGAAGATCTGCAACAACATATCTTTCCTTAGAATTAAACAACAAGCCATAGGATTTCGAGGTTGTCTGTCTAGTGCAAAATAAATCCTCAACCTTTTCTTTAGGCTTTTGTATAGTTGTGCTGTACAATATAAGCCCTAACTCGTCTTAGGATCCTGAGGTTGTCATTCATCACGACCTAAATCGTCACATCTTTCAAGTTATTTGTGTGATCGTTTCACATGAATGTAAGTCCTAAATAATAAAATTTACAATATGAAACATTTAAATATTTCTCCTCAAAACTGAAGCCTGATATTAGGATAGCTTGGGAAGTCACCGAGGTTCTATTCCGGGTCTATGACATCCCCTTGTTCTTCCTCCTTTAGACTCTACAACAAATGTTTCAAATTTGAACACTTCCCCGTTCACACCTCTTTGTCCAATCTCATTGAAAATTCTTATCCTTTTGACCTCTTTGAAGATAATATTTCTTAATTTTTATTGAGACTTTTCTTGAGTGACTTCGGTCATTTAAGATGTAATTTCTATCTTGAGAAAGTACGTCCAACTCTTTCCATCTTTACTCACAGTGCCCAGGTGGAATTAGTCCTTTTGACCTCCTTTTTTGGCATGCTTTACTCATTTCTATCTTGGGAAAGTACGACCAACTCTTTGGACTTTAGGACTGCCTGTTCAATCACCTTCGAACAGGGAGGTTCATGGGGGCCATTAAGGACTTTTTAATCTTCATGTGGGGTTGAACCCCCAATAGGTGTGTTGGTGGACTAATTCCACCTGGGCACTGTGCGTTTTTAAGTTGGTCTCGCACTGGGACCTGAACTTCACTTTTTCCCTTTCAAGTTTGATTTGTTGTTTTGCAAATTAAATCAAATTGTGTCATGTTACGTGTGATCTTTAAATTTTCCTTGTATTGATTAAATCTTTCTACATTCAAACTCCTTTTACTAAAATTTTAAAACCACTTCAAATTAAATAAAGACTTACCCAGTCTACAGATTGGCCTCTGTTAATTTTTAGTGCTTGCACTAAGATTATGAGGTGTTGGCCAAATAGCTAATCCCAGATTTTTCTTATTTAAAGTTTTTGTAATGGTGTTTCCAATGCTAACTTTTTCCTGCAACCTGCCGATCAGCCGCAACACCCACAATGTCGCTCCCACCATCACGTTTGGAGCAGGATTTGAAGTTCTTGAGGTCATCCTCGAGAAAACCCCGTTCGTCGAGATGAAAGTTACCGCTCTAGAAGTTCAGGAATTGTTTGTTGAGTTTAGCCTGAGCTGCCCTCAGGACTTCCCTTCTTACAAGAAGGTCAAGAATACTGCCACCATGACACCTACCAAGCATGTTGTTCCCACTACTGCTAAGGGAAAAAAAGTTATGATCATTGAAGACCCAACCGAGGGGTTAGTTGTCCAGCCATCAGTATTTGAAATCAGATCAAGTTTGAGGACTGCACCGTTAACCCGAACATGAAGGAGAAACCGCAGCCGGAAGGTTCAGAGGGCTACCAAAGCCCAGATTTATTAGGAAGTATTGTTGATGAAGATCCTCACCAGGATGAGTCAGCATTTTTAGAAACTTATCCACTTCTACAAGGGAGTAGGTTTCATCCCTTAATGGATACCAATGGGTACGAAAGTATCCAAAAGATTGTCGCTACTTTACTGTCACTTCATGGACATGGTGAGGAGAGGAAGAAGCCTACTCCTATCACACAAGTCAGTTAAGTTGTTCAGAAACTAATTGCTAAAAAAGGTTGTTCAGTTGGCAAGCTACTCAAATGAGTGAAACGTGCAGTATCTCCTCGCATGAAGAAATAAATTTTAAGGGATGTCAGAACTGTCAGACGATCTCAAAAATCAACTGAAGGTTTGCCTGCTCGCATTCCTGTTTGGTTCCATTTGGGGAGTAGAGTTGATACCACCATTGTACTACCGATTACACCGTTGCTATTCCCGCAGGCCGTCGACCAGTCAAGTCATGTATGGGTCCAAGAATTCTACCAATCACCCACTATAAAGATGTTTCTAAAGTCCTAAAGTATAAGACAAAGAGATTGCCCAGTACTGTATCTGGTTTGCACAATGGGGAGCATACATCTCTTAGATATGCTGATGTTTCTGCTAAGATACTCTGTCTCAAGACATCACCGTCAAAGAAAAGGGTATGGATACCTAAGGTCGTTGTACCGATACAGTCCAGTAAGCCCGCAGGGCAAGATCATGGAATGAAGCAAGGGTTTGAAGTATCTGATATTGTTGTAACAATTGTTAGCGAGATGGAGGAGCAAGTAGAGGAGGTCCAGCTGGGTCCTCCAGACCTTAAAATAATCCAAGAATCAATAATTGAAGAAAATGTCGAAAAAGCTCAGGATCAAGATTTCTGAATTAGCCCAGGAACATAGAGTCTTCATTGATGATGATGATGAATATTTTGACTTTAACGATTATCTTGAGGAAGATTTCATGGATATCCATCTCATTGAGACCAGAGTAGTTGCATCTGTGCGTGAGGCTTAACCTCTCGTCAAAGAGAACGTCGTAGATAAGTTGCATAGGATCTTCATAAGGGACGAGCAAATAGCCAAATGGAGAAAGAATGGAAGAGATGGCCGCTGTCATGACCGCCATGGCCGCAGTTCAGGGATAGTCTCAACCCCCACAGTTAGCCTATCCAGAAATCAACCAACCGTGGATTATACATATCACAGCTGAAAGGTGGGAAGTTGCCTTAGCAAATAGAGACAATAAAAAAAAGAAGGATTCTCCATCAAGCGCCATGCCAGAGAAGAAGTTTAAGAAAATGGTCGAGCAAGTTTGGGAGACTTTAGCCCAATCCAAGGGTGGTGCATTGGTTTTAAAGGGTAGACTTTACCCGGAGGAGTTCGATGTAGTACCTTACCTTAAGGGTTTTGTGTCACCAAACTTTAAGATATTCAATGGGATTGGAAATCCCAGACAGCACATAACACATTTTAGAGCCAGTTATGGTAATACTAGATGTAACGAAGCCTTGCTTTTCGTTCAGTTTGTCAGCAACCTATCAGGGATCATTTTTGACTGGTATGTTGAATTACCCAACGGATCCGTTAAGACATTCGTCGAGCTAGAATAATTATTTGTGAAAATATTTGCCAGAGCCCAACATCATGTCTCTATTGGAGATCTCATAATGGAAAAGCAGAAACCCAATGAAACTTTAGTGGACTATATTTTGAGATGGAAACCTTAACATGAAATGTGAACCTCAGTTGCAGGAGCATCACACGATTGAGATCTTACTCAAGAGCATTCATGGGCCAGTAGCTTTCATGCTCAAGGGACTCGCCATTAAATAGTTCGAGAAGCTAATCAGCAAAGCCAACAGTCTTCAAGAAGAAATCAAACATATGGATTCTCATGTGAAATCCAAGGCAACCAGAGTATTCGAAAAGAAGTCAGGAATAGTGACAAATGTCATTAAAGAAAAATAACCAATGAAGATACATGCAGAAAATCCTTGTCGATCGTCGTCACAACATGCTCAAAAATAGACACAATGATACGGCTAGTCTAGCCAGCGACCGCTCAAGGAGGATCATATGCAGCAGAGAATAAGAGAATACCTTTGGCAGAACAATAGAAAGTGGTGTATTCCTTCAAAGATGAAACTGTACCCAAGATGTTCAGAAGTCTGATGAAGAAGCTTGAGTTCAAATTACCATATCCTAAGAAATTCGAGAGGTCGACAAGAAAGATCAACCAAATTATTTTCCATATCACAGATTGCTTGGACACACTATAGAGAAATGTTTTATCTTCAAGGATTGGCTCAAGAAAAATCTTAAAGAAGGGAATATAACGATCTCAAAAGAATATTTGAAAGAACTTGAAAAATGTCCCTTAAATATGATTTTGGCTGAGCCAATCTCTCTGATTGACCCATATACTGGAAAAGATGGATGGCGTACAACTTGGAACAAGCTAAAGGGGGTCTTAAACTAAATTCAGAATGCTTTAAAATAAGCCTCCTTTTAAAGTCTTCATTCTGCCAAGCCCGAGATGAAGATTTCGCCAAAATATATGTCATCGTCAAAGATAAAGAAGAAGAAGAATACCACCACAAAGATTGATAACACGAAGGCTAGAATAGGGGTTGCCTCTGCTATATTAGTTGTCTCAGATTCGGGAAAGAAAATCCTCAAACCCCTGACCTTGTATGATTATCTTTTTACCCCTTCGGGGTCTTATAAATATAATGATTATGATTTCGACTACGTTTTAACTGTTTCTGGTGATAACGTAACTGATTTTGAACAATCTAGCTTTGATCTCGATTTCCAAAATGATCCTCAAATTGTACTCTAGTCCGATGAACTCGCTAACAAGACTGAAGAGGACATCAACGATACTAAATACAACCGCGTCGGAAGTGAAGAACCAATCCTCGAGCGCTACGACGCACCACTTGCCATCAACTTAGATCTTTTCAACAAAGAAGAAACACCAAAATATTCAACAATGATATCTCAAGAAGAGGAAATTACATAATTGAACTTAAGGAGGGGAGAGTGTTACCCCCGAAAACAACTCTAGTGGATAAAGGAAAGCAAATAGTAACTCGAGAAGAGCTACTTCCACATCCGCCAGCAGAAGAAACACATAATCAAGAGAAAATTGGAGGATCATATAAATTAGATTACAACGTGCTAGCTCATCAAAAGAAGTTGCCAGCCAGATTAAGCATCTACAATGCTCTAATCCTGTCAAAGGAGAGAGAGAGTCTTTGGTTCCAGCTTTGCTTGACCTAGAGATTTGCTTAGCTCAGTTGGCCAGCATTTCCTCGGATGAAGTTTGCTCGTTGAAAGAACGGTCTGACATAACTTTAATAGATGAAAACTTGCTGCTTGGTACCGCCGATCATAATCGTCCACTCTTTATTTCCATTAACATCGGCAGATTTGTGTTGTCCAGAGTTTTGGTAGATCCTGGAGCATCCCTTAACTTGATGTGCCTACAGACATTAACATATTTGGACATTGAAGCTCAGGAGATTACAGTCGATAAAATGATGTTAAAAAGATTTAACCAAAAGGGAGAGAGCTCTTGGATCAATTACATTGCTTATGAAGGTTGGAGAACTACTAACAACCGCTAAGTTCCATATCATCGATGCTGAGACCAATTTTAACACTCTACTGGGTTGACCATGGATTCATGAACACAACATGGTTTTGTCGTCTCTACACCAATACATTAAGTACTATAAGGAAGGACAAGAACATTGCATCATGGGAGATTTACAACCGTTTTCAATTTTTGAAGTTAGCATTCATGAAGATGTCGCATACTACGTGCCTCTAAAGAAAATTGTCTTCTCTCGTAAAATTGTGACCAATACAATTGAAGATTCAGAAGAATTACAATAGCGAGGCCATTCAAATCATCTTTAGCGATCTTCCACCACCCTTTTACAACAAATTGGTAAGGGTTCTTTTAGTTCACGCACCCGAGGTCAAAGCCAGGGATGTGGACGAGCAAGAACCAATTTTATTATTGAACATACTAGGCAACCATCTACATTAATGATGAAGAAAATTCTGAAGATGAAATAATGATGATAAAAAGAAGAAACCTCAGTACGAGATATCCTTAGAAGATACAGAGAAAAGTGAAAATGAAATAATGTATGATCGGATAAACCACTATGTGAACACCATGACCCTTACTTTGATTCTCCCTCAAAAGGTCGAGAGTTTAGAGGTCGAGGAAGTCTATAGAGCTAGTTCAAAGCCGATCAAGTTTTATCGTGCTTCTACTTCTACTAGTTTTGAAAGTCATGTAAATTTGGATGATGATCCTAATGAATTAATGAAATTGCTTTTTGGTTACTTTTTGCCTTGTGTAAAAAGGTTAATTTAACAAGCACATTTGCCAAAAAAAATGCCAAAAGATAAATTACAACTTTTTGAAAAATTATAGGATGTTAAAAGTCAAACTCCCAACTCGAAAGAGGGTCTCAGATTTGGTACAATAGGACCAGTTGATGATTCAAAATTTTGCATGGTTGTTACTAATGGATCGGGAGAGGATTGCCTCGATGTGGTGGATTACTCTACTGATCATCTAATAGAAGATGCTCCGCCAGAATTTGAGGAAGAAAGCAAATCAACTGTTGATGAATTGAAGGAAATTAACCTCAGGACGGAAGAGCAACCCCGACCTACATTTATAAGTTTTCTACTCAACGATGAAGAATCTATAGAGTTGATTAAACTGTTAAGAGATTTCAAAGATTGCTTTGCATGGAGTTACGATGAAATGTCAGGGCTGTCAGCACACAAACTCGGGGTGGACAAAGATATAACCTCAACAAAACAAGCTCCAAGAAGAATGCACCTCAAAATAGAGCAGCAAGTCATTTTCGAGGTGAATAAAATAATAGATGCTAATTTTTTTAGAGAAGAGCAATGCCCCACATCGTTAGCTAACATTGTACCAGTTAAGAAGAAAAATGGACAAATAAGCATTTGTGTCTACTTCAGAGATTTGAACAAAGCATGTCCAAAGGATGAATTTCCACTGCCAATACCAGAAATGATGGTGGATATCGCTTCGGCACATGAAATTTTCTCCTTCATGGACGAATCGTTGGGGTACAACCAAATCAAGATGGCTCATGAGGATGCAACACATACAACCTTTTGAACACCTATCTGGATTTTCTGCTACATAGTGATGTCATTTGGGTTGAAGAATGCCCGAGTGACATACCAACTTGCCATTACAAAAATTTTTGATGACCTCATTCATAACCTGGTGGAATGCTACGTGGATGATTTTGCCATCAAAATTAAACAAAAAATAGACCATTTGTACGATTTGAGGATCGTGTTCGAACGGTTACAATGATATGACCTTAAATTGAATCCCTTAAAGTGCTCCTTTGGCATTACCTCTAGGATTCATTGTTCGTCATCAGGGAATCGAGATCGACCCGGATAAGATTAAAACTATCTTGGAGATGCCTCCTCCCAAAATCTTGAAACAACTACATTCCTTCCAAGGGAAGTTGGCATATCGGAGACGCTTTATTTCTAATCTCTCAGGTAGGTGTCAGCCCTTCTCGACATTAATTAAAAAGGACGCCAAATTTGTTTAGGAAGAGAAAGGCCAGCGGGCCTTTGAGGATTTTAAACAATATTTAATGACACCTCCTGTTTTGGCAGCCCCTATCTTAGGGAAACCTTTAATGCTTTATACCGCAGCCTTAGATGACTCTCTCGGAGCCCTTTTAGCCCAAGTCAATGACGAGGGTAAATAAAATGCACTCTACTACTTGAGTCATTATCTATTACCGATAAAAGTAAGGTATCCACATATTGAGAAGCATTCTCTAGCATTAATTTTCACCACCCAAAAGCTTAGACACTACATGCTCATAAGATTATCCAAATTTCAAAATTTAATGTGTTGCAATATTTGATGACCTGACCAACACTTTCCGGGCGTCTAGCAAGATGGTCAATGATTTTATTGCAATTTGATATAACTTTTGTTCCCTTCTGTTCTATCAAGGGACAAATTTTAGCAAACTTTCTCACTGCACACCCAATTCCAAGTGGGTCCACTCTTAATGATAAGTTACCAAATGAACAAGTATTATAGATGGATTTCTCCGATGCATAATGTTGGGAGATGTACTTCGATGGAGCTTCATCAGCCAGAAAATACAAAGGATCAAACACAGTTATGCCAAGCAAAGTAGGGGTTGGCTTGATTTTTATCACACCAGATAAAGGTATTTTGTGGTTCTCATACCATCTGACAGAGTCGTGCACCAATAACAAACCAGAATATGAAGCCTTAATTACCAGGTTTGAGTTGGCAATCTCAATGCACATAATAGATATTTCCATCTATGGTGACTCTCAGCTCGTCACCCGCAAGTCGTCGGACAGTACAAGATTTTTAAGTCGAGATTAGTAGAGTACCATCAATACACAATGAAGTTGCTCGAGCGAATTCCCAATGTAACTTTCTAACAGATTTTTAGGGGAGATAATGCCCATGCTGAGGCTCTGGCAAAGCTTGCAAAAATAATTGGCATGTCCCTCAAAGGATTCCATTGATATCACAGTACAAGGGAGAGGTTTTGTCTCAAGTCAACCTCAACAATCTACACAAGCTTAGAAAATAAAAAAAAAATGATGATTGTGGTTGTTGATATCAATCAAGATTGGTGCAAGCCATTAATAAAATATTTGCAAACTGGAAAGCTGTCAGAGGACAAGTCAGCAACACATTACATCACAAGAAGGGCTATGTCATACGCCTTAGTGGGTGATGTCCTCTATAGAAGATCATTTGATCAGATGTGGTTGCGATGTCTAAGCAAAACAGAAGCACATCATATTGTCAAAGAAATACACACCGGATTGTGTGGAACTCACTAATCTGGGTCAAAGATGAAAATGAAGATCAAGCAACTCAGATATTATTGGCCGGCAATGATGTTCGGTTAGTGCCAAGTGCATGGGGTGGTCTTGCACCAACCCCCGAATGTGCTACACCCAACCATTACCTCGTGGCTATTCGAGTGTTGGGGCACCATAATAGGTCCGATAGACCCTTTTGTCTTCCAAAGGACACAAATTTCTACTTGTTGCTACGGATTAATTTTCCAAATGGGCAGAGGCGGTGCCGTTACGAGAGGTTACGGAACAACACGTCCTTCAATTCTTCAAAAGTCAAGTCATCTACCATTTTGGAGTTCCGTGCAGAATAATCTCCAATAATGGAACAGCCTTCAAAAGTACCAAAATCAACAATTTTGTCAAATAGCACGGGATAGACTGAAGATACTCTACAATTTACTATCATAGGGCAAATGGCCTGGTTGTGGCCTTCAATAAGACACTGGTACAGATTTTGAAGAAGACAATAGACAAAAATATAAGAAATTGGCATAACAAATAGCTAGAAGCCTTATGGGCCTACCGAACGACATCAAGACTCCCACTTAGTGCACACCCTACATGCTCGTGTATGGGTCTGAGGTCATACTACCGTTAGAAGTTCAAATGCCATCTCTCAGAGTTTTTGTCGCTAATCAACTGACAATAGAAGAAAGTACAAAACTCAGACTTGAGGAATTAGAAAGTCTCGAAGGAAAATGACTAGAAGCACAATAATACTTGGAGATTTATTAAGCAAAGATGGTACAAGCTCATGACAAATCGGTCCACCCAAGGAAATTCACAGTTGGTGACCTTGTACTCGTGCTCAAAAGGCCTATTCTTGCACGCCGCAAGATAGGCGGAAAATTCGAGCCAACTTGGGAGGAACCATTTGTTGTGGAAAATGTCTACACAGGAGGTGCCTACCAGCTAGTAGATTTCCGGGGTGAAAGACCCATGATGCTAATTAATGGACGATACCTGAAGACATACCATGCAACTTAAAATTGCTTGACATGAAATTTTGATTGTCTTATGATTATTTATTTGGCCAAACGTCTGTGACCGGATGCAAATTTTGAAATAAAGTTAACCTCAATATAATGAAAATTTTCTTTGAAATTACATACTTTAGTTTTTCTCTTTTTTATCTTTAAATTTGATATTATACTAAATTAAATAAAATACATACATAAATGAACAATTTTCTCACCAATGTAAACTAAAATTTTCTTTAATAAACACTTTGTTTTGTTCTTGTTCCTGCTAAATTTCATCTCACTGATATTTTTCCTATCATCTGCAGAGAAAAAATGTCTAGCCAGAGGCTGATCATTGCTTTCAAAGATGGATGGAACCTCGCACTTAACGAGAAAAGAACACCGCAGGGTCGCACCATAGACTTCGACATGGACATCATTCAAGTCGACATTGACTATGGATGTCGACATTGACTGAGATGTGTTCATTTCCATCATTCAAGTCGACATTGACATGGACATCATTCAAGTCGACATTGACATTGGTTGAGTCTTGCAATCCTCTTATGGGCCCTCCTCATTGAGACTCGAGTTACTTATTGGGTTACAGTGATTTACTCTCTACTCGATAGCCTAGTAACACTCCACCGATATAAGTTTTTGTTGTGCTAAGATGACAAAAATCACTTTGGGGACCTTTTATTTTTATAAAGTCAATCTTAAGCAAGTATAACCTCTTTTATTATGAGTTTTCTTTGGTTTCTACTAGGATATAATTGACCATCAGAATGGATCATCATGGAAGATCTATTTGACTCCAAAATAAAATAAAGTTTATTTACTATTTTAGTTTGGTTATGATGGTCTTTTTATAAGATCATTCTCTTGTATTCTCTTGGGTAGAATATGGTCTACTTTCTTTTGGACTGCTATTCTCTAATTTATATTATAAGGATTTTTTATATAAATATATTCGTAGCTACTCTTTATTTCATCTTAATGTTTCTCCACTTTCAGCTTTTCCTTTTTTTCGTTTACTTTTCTAAGTGAGGGTAACCTAGAAAGAGGAATCTGTAAAGGGAAAATACCAAGAAGGTCATTCATTTAGAGCAAAAAGGGCATGAATAAGAAAGGTGTCCACTCAGTAAAAAAATATTAGAAGGCATAAGTTTCAAAAGATACAGAGTTTCTACACATTCAAAAATCTAAAGCAAAAAACATAGTTGCTATTCTAAGAATTTGTTAAAGCATAGGCTTAGAAAGGTATAACATCTTTTCTTATTTAATATCAAAAAGTCATAGTAAATTGGAAGACTTTATGTGCATGTAATGTTAGATAAGGTTTTTTATTAAGAGTTAATTATTTAATATCACTATCACAATGCATTAAAGAGAAGAAAAAAGAAACCGCCCAATTTCATCATTCAATGGATCAAATTCACTATGCTTTGGTTAGGGGGCAATATCATGCACTTGATATTAGCTTAAAAATCTACTATGAAAACTTAGAGTGATATTAACAAAACAAAGTTTGGAGGTGTCATACAATTTTAATGAGATCTTAAGGACATATTCACTTATGGTGAAAAATTCTTAATGAATCCATTTCATACAAAATAAAAATTTGAGGGATATGATAACTGCCCACACAATCTAATCAATACATAACCTCATATTATTTTAAATGCATAGAGGGATTCTATACAACTAAGAAACGACAAATCCTTTCATTCAAATGGTTAATTGGATTATATATAATGTTCATTTTCAAAAAATAATTGATAACACCTCCCTCGTCAAGTAATATGTTCAACATATAAAGCATTATTTATGAAAACTTTTAAATTATCAGAAATGCAATAATTCTTATAATGGGGCATCCATATATAGAGTAAGATGAAGTTATTCAAAGCAATCCTACCTCCATCTAGTTATTTATATTTTTTACAAGTAAAAATTATTATGGTTAATTGACGGAAACTATCTAGAAATAACATCCTCATCTTTAATAAACTTCTCCCTTCATTATGATATAATCACAAGAGTGGATAAAATCATTATGGTAATTTTTATTCCGAGTCCAAAAAGTTTTTATTTGACATCATTCTCAATGTGGTTAATAAACTTTCATATCCATAGTTTATAGGATCTAGTTATAGTATAAGAGCTCTTTCACAAGTTCCTTAGTAGACTTTCCTAGTGACAATGCTTTGACTAAACCAAATGCAATGGTAAATCAACCCCTCTTTTTCTGTATAAGATGAACTCAAGCTAGTCCTTAACATACAAATGTGAAGTTAACCTGACCACAACTATATCATTAAGAATCATAAAGCAAACTAAGCACTTCCCTTAGTTTATAAGGAGCTTATATGTCACCCTTTAAGACTTTGATTGCTAAGAATTTAAAATTTAAATTAAGCCTTATCACACATTCTAAAAGTCTTTGAATCCATACTTGACTTACTTTGAACCATGATGATTTGGTTGACCTAGTTTGACCAAGTGAACCTATAAGTACCCTGAGCATGGACTTCACATGTCTGCTTTCTGTGAAAAAATCAATCAGACACGCGAGAGCTCATGGGAGGTCCATGAAGAAACGAGAGACTTGCATCAGTTGGGGGAGAACTCTGCACAGAAGAAAATGTGAGGTCTCACGTGGGGTAAAAATAATGAAGTTGTACCTGTATCTAATCCTTAACAATGATTATAACAAACAAATGTTACATAATGATATATTAGTGGTGTGTTTGGGGGCAGTGGTTTGAAGATGGTGGGGTGGCTGTTAGAAAGTTACTGTCCACACATTTTTTGTGTTTGACAAAACTGTACTTTGCATGATATTTTCAAAAAACTGCAGCTAAAAGCTGAGCTATGCAATCAGACTTAACTAAGTGAGGTAGTTGCTAGAAAGTTGTTGTCTAACTTTTGAATAAAAGTTGCAACAACCACCAAATTTTGAAAAAATAGTTTCTTCTACAACAACTTCACAACGTTTCTTCAAATATTTATAGCTACCCAAAAACAAACCTAGAGTTGTTAGTAGAATTTTAATGGTATAAAAGTAAATTTGAAATTTGAGCTGTTAAATGTAAAATTGAGATAGTTTGAGTTGGTATGCATGTAAAAAAGAGGAATTTACATATAGTACCAAGCTCTTATGCATTTAATTATCTCACACCAATCTTTGATTTTTACATGAAGAACACCTTTTTCTATGTATGAAAATGTAGAAATAGTGCATTTCATTTTTTTATACATCGATTAGGGTGTTTATGAGGTAAAATTAATGTTGAGGTGGGAGATAAGTAAAT
>NEWO01000449.1:303499-328986 GCA_003013225.1 Phalaenopsis aphrodite | reverse complement strand
CTAAAGCCTTTTATTTTGACCCCAAATTGATTTTAAACCATTGAATGTAAATTAGGTTTAACAGTGCTAGCATCAGATTTTTGTTTAAGAAGGAAGAGCCATGTAACCCGGGTGCAATCATCAATTAAGGATACAAACCAACGAGCCCCAGAAACATTAGGTATAATGGAAGGACCCCATATATCACTATGAATCAGATGAAAAGGATGAGAACTTTTTTTATTGTTAATAGGAAAAGATACACGGGTATGTTTTGCCAATTCGCAAATATCACAATGAAACTCAGAAATATCTAATCCTTGGAATAAATGAGGAAACATTATATTTAGAACCCCAAAAGAGGGATGACCAAGACGTAAGTGTTACAGCCAAATGACATCTTTGTTTGAGGAACTAAGGAAAGATGAAGACAAATTGCTCCTAATTTTCTGGGATGGTTCAAGGTGGTAAAGACCGCTCATTTCCTTAGCAAGTCCAATCCTCCTCCCCGACTCCTGTTCCTGAAAAACACAATAAGAAGGGAAAAAACAACATAACATTTGAGATCATGAGTCAATTTTTGGATGGCCACAAGACTTGTTGACAGTTTAGGTACATGAAGAACGTTTTTAAGAATAAGGCTAGGTGTGATATGTATATCACCAATCTCTGCAGCGGTAGCTAAAGAGCCATTGGCCATGATAATTTTTCTTCTACTTAGACATGACGTACAGGCGTGGAAGAGTTGAGATGTGGGGGTCATATGGTCAGTCGCACCGGAGTCTATGATCCAAGAGTTAGTATAGAATTTGTCTAAGTCATTCATGTAAATAGTTTTACCTGAAAGAGCTATTGAACATGCTCCAGAAGGCTTCTCAAGAGATCCCAACAAGTTTCTCAATTTCTTAATTTCTTCATTCCTGAAGCCCCCTATTGTTGAATTTTCCTCAATATTGGGTTGCTCTGCCATATGCGCTTGAGGCCTTTATTGCCCGCCACGGTTGCCCCATTCTCGACTTGGAGGTTTACCATTCAGCTTCCAACTCTTCTCCCTTGTATGCCTTGGTTTCTTGCAATAAGTACACCACAAATTGTTTTTGTTCTCCTTCCCTTAGTTATCTCTACCCGATGTTTAAGCAGATCATTTTTCGACTTCTCCTGATTTGTTTTTGCTGCTAAGGCTGACCCATCCATAGTATGTGGTTCAAGCACGACACTCCAACTTTCTTCTGCTCGGATTAATGAGATTGTCTCTTCTAGAGACGATGTATCCTCCTTGCCGAGTATTTGGATCCTAACTTGATCAAATTCAGAATTCAATTCTGCCAAAAAATCATATATACTATATTTCTCAATGAACTTCTTCAAAGTGGCATCATCATCAGGGCATTTTATCTCAATTACTCGATAGTGATCCAATTCCTGCCAAAGATTTTGCAACATAGTTGCATACTCTGTGACAGATTTGTCTCCTTGTTTGGTGGCTCCGGTTTTTGTCTTGATTTCATACACAAGGGCAGCATCACGGGCCTTCGAGTATGTGTAGTTGATATAGTCCAAGATTTCCTTTGNTTTTGCAACATAGTTGCATACTCTGTGACAGATTTGTCTCCTTGTTTGGTGGCTCCGGTTTTTGTCTTGATTTCATACACAAGGGCAGCATCACGGGCCTTCGAGTATGTGTAGTTGATATAGTCCAAGATTTCCTTTGCGGCATTCAAGAATATGCAAGTGTCACTGATCGTTGGGTCCATGGAATCCCATAGCCATGACATAATCATGGAATCCTCCGCTTCCCATGCTGTAGAGGCTGGATCTCTTTTTCTTGGTCCGGTTCCAAGTAAGTGATTAAGCCTCCCTTTGCCCTTTAGGTATGTGTAGACAATTTGAGACCATTTGAGATAGTTCTTCCCATTGAACCTGTTGGATGCCCGAATATTCTGCAACTCTTCAATTTTCTGAACAACATTGGATTCTTCGGAAGGGTTGAAATTGCTGGAGACAGTAGTTTCGGACGTTGACATGGTGGAGAAGAGGAATTCACAGCAATTAAGGCTGGAATCAACCGCTGCAGCGGTAAAAGAATCGCAGCAATTAAGACATCAAATAAAAGAATCAACGACAAAAAAGCGGCTCAACAACAAAGGATTCAGCAGTTCAGCGACAAAAGAATCCTCAGAGCGATTGCAAGATCTGCTTCTTTACGCCCTTCTTGACGATCTTCCTCGAGCAGCGGAAAAGAATCAAATGGTTGCAAGCAACCCTAGAGGCGAATAGCGGAGGAGAGCCGAATGACCCTATGCGGAAAGGATCGAATAGCTGCAACAGACGGCAGCGTCCTCTAGGATTTGAGCCCTGGCTCTGATACCATGTGGGAAATCAGAGAAATAATTTTGTATTTCACTTACTTCTTTTAATTGATAATATAAGGTATTATATAGGAGATTACAAGTAAAAAAAAACTAGGAAACTATTTCACTAATTCCCTTAATTTAAGGGATTACAAATTAATTCTAATTCCCTCAATTTAAGGGATTACAAATTAATTCTAATTCCCTCAATTTAAGGGATTACCAATTAATTCTAATTCCTTTAATTAAGGGAATTACAAATTAATTTTAATTCCCTCAGTTTAAGGGATTACCAATTAATTATAATTCCCTTAATTAAGGGAATTAGAATCAATTCTCCCAACCTTATTTGCATCTCAGACACATCTTGACAGTTAAGCTACAGAAAATTTATTGTGATAATGCTGCAGCCATTTTTCTCTAAGAATGACTAGTATTTAATGGGCGCTAAACATATGAAATTCAAATACTTTATCGTTAAAGAACAAATTTAGAAACAAAGAATATCATGTGAGCATATTAACACAGATCTTATAGTTGCAGATCCATTAACCAAATGATCGTTATCAAATATATTTAATGAACACGTCAAAAGAATGTGTGTCACTGGAATATATTACAACAACAACATGGCTTTAGCCCACCAAGCGGGGTTGGTCACATAAATTCTTTTTCTCCATTGTGTCCTATTAAGTATCATATTTTCATTTAATTCTAAATTGAAAATTATTAATAATTTTCTTTTTTACTTTATGTTTTTTATTTATTTAACTTTCTGGGCTCTTTTAATACTATTTCTAGTATATTAATGTATTTTGTTTTATTATGCCGAATGCATATATATGAAAGTATGAATGTTAATAAAATTTGTCTTTAAAAAAGATATTATCGTCGAACCCTTATGATTATATCTTATTATGAGTTGTATTAAGTATGAACTTAATATTTTGATACATGGAAGGAAATATCTCGCACTAATTATGTACCATAATCTTTTTTAGTTATTGCTTAGTAATGAATTTATGATTTGATCTTATGAAAATATTTGGTTCATCGCATTATGTTTATTATTAAATTAAATTATGGTTTAAAATTGCAAAATATGAGCTTGACCTCAAACACTTTTTTGAATTGTTTTTACTAAAACTCATGCCTCATTGAATATTACATGCAACATATACCTCATATAATGTGAAACTTGCCTCAAGTTGCATCTCGCCTTTGTTTTGGTGAGGCATACACAATTAGGCTCTACAGGTTTTCTTAAAATAAATATAAGTAAAATGTTCCTAATAAAAATTCCGTATGCCATACATAATTGATGATATAATTGAAGTTGTTACTATCAATATAATTATTGCTTTAAAATCTAATAAGTATTTTATTAATTAATATTGATTAAATAAAAGAAATATGATTGAGATTTAAGATGAGGAATGATATAACATAGATACAATTAAGAATGATTTGATAGAAGAAATGAATCACTATGTTGATGATTCTAATGAATGTTTATTAACTAATAAAAGTGATGTGAATTTTTGAATTTAAAATTTCTATCCTCAGTGGCTTATTATGTTTTATTTTAATGGGTAATAGTAAGAAGGTGCGACCGACTAGCTGTGTCGAATTTATTTTGAATTATTATGTTATTATACCATGCTTTTATATTTGTATAAATTTTCATTTATGATTTGATGTTTGGATATTAATATGTTGCTTCTCATTTTGAACAAGTTATTACTTCTACAATATGCTAATATGTTACATTTTAATCAATTAATAGGTTATGATGTTAATATGTTATTTCTCACTACATGCTTTAAACTTAATATAATACTTCTTGCTAGTCGTAATTTGTTGATATTAAGGCTCATGTCTCAAATTTCTTTGAGACTTGTGCCTCTTCATACATACAAAAAATACCTCCATAATCAAATGTACAATTTTAAACTTTGAATTGAATAATATCTATTATTTATATGTTTAAATTTACTTTCTTTCTCCTTTTCCGTTTTTGATGATTGCTGGACCTGTTATTGTCGCTGAATTATTAAGTTTCTCATTCTTGTAGATTCTAATTTCTTTATCAAAGCCTCTAAAATTGTTTATTGATATGCTTGTGCTAGGTGAATAACAGAGACATGTCTATTGCTGTTTTAAGGACATTTGTTGAAAAACACAAAGAAGAATATGTCGCCACTTCACGTGGAAAAGTAAAATCTGAAACTATAATCAATGAAGCCACATCTAGCTCACCAATGAAGGAAACAAACACTGTTAATGGTGAAGAGAAGATTATGGATTTTGATGTCACCTCAAACGGGCTTCATCGGGAGGAGGATCATGATTCTGTGGATGCATTAGATGACGTCTCAAAAAAGATATCTGTCAAAGGCTGTTGTAGAGTACCGAAAGCTCCCAATGTTCTAGAGGTTTGCCTTTGGAAAAGTTATTCTTCTGATGAGATACTATATCACCCTTAGTTTAATTGCTTACTATCATGACATGCAGGCTTTGGCTGCTTCTGGATTGAGGGCACTTCGCTATGCTCTTGAAGTGGATGGGCTTGGTCCAGTTATTGCCCTAGACAATGATGAAGGTATCATGGTTTTTTTTATATGGTATTTTTTTTTTATCATGTATTATTGATTGATAGATCTTCATTTTTATTACTGAAAACACGATAATATCACTTGTTTATAGCATCTATCAAAGCTTGCATGAGAAATATCAAATTCAATGGGTCCAGCGCATGTTCAAAGGTTGAAGCCTATCATGCAGATGCACGAGTTTACATGCTTACCAATCAGAAAGTATTTGATGTGGTAATTTCCTAGAAGAGCATAAATTTTCATTTTGTAATTCAATTATTAATTACCTTATAATGATATCCTTGGTTCTCTTAAGAACCATTGCCCATGTAGTTTCTATTGAAGCAGGCATCACTTCTTCTTGGAAATTATACTTTTCTCTTGTTTTTCTTCCAGGTGGATCTTGATCCTTATGGATCACCCTCAGTTTTTCTAGACTCAGCTGTACAAGCAATCACAGATGGTGGAATTTTAATGTGCACTGCCACTGACATGGCTGTTTTATGTGGTGGAAATGGGGAGGCTTGCTATTCCAAGTGAGATATTGTACTTTTTCTTTTTGTGCGTTTAGCTTTGAAATATTGCTTACTTGATCAGTCTATTTACTAAATTTGAAAATAGATATGGCTCTTATCCTTTGAAAGGAAAATACTGCCACGAGCTGGCTTTGAGAATTCTTCTTGCTAGCATTGAGGTATTGAAAACTCTACCTTGATATTGCTTTGACTAATTCTTTGAATTTTTTTTCTTTGCAAGAGTTTAATGTTTTCATGTTCAAATTTAATGCAGAGCCATGCTAACCGTTACAAACGTTACATTGTTCCAATTCTCTCTGTGCAAATGGATTTCTATATTCGTGTTTTTGTTCGCATATTCACGTAAGGTTTTCCTCAATATTGCATGTTTAGCACACTACTTAGCAAAATAACTTTCTCTTGTTTTATGGCTTGTAATATCTTACATCAACAACAAGTTTTTTATATTGGTGTGCATATAATTCTTTGATGACAATATGCAGCTCAGCAAGTGCAATTAAAAACACGCCTCTTAAGCTCTCCTATGTCTACCAGTGTGTTGGTTGCGATTCTTTTCATCTGCAATGTGTTGGGAGGACTGTTTTTAAAGTATGCACACAGCCAATGATTACTTGGGTTTTCAAATATTTTATTTTGTGAGGATTCAATATTTCGTTTCATCCTTATAAATCACATTTCTTTTTTACTTTTGCTTAACAAGAACAACAGTGTGAGGCATGCACCCGGATTTGGCCCCGTTGTTCCTCAAGTGTGCTCAGATTGTGGTAAAAAGTTTAACATGGGGGGACCAATATGGTCTGCTCCGATGCATGATCAGGAATGGGTCCTTTCTATATTGGAAAATGCCAAAGCCATGAAAGAACGATATCCTGCATATGGCAAAATTTTTGCTGTTCTAACGGCTATATCAGAGGTACTTCCTCTTAGTAATGCCATTAATCTTTTATGTGATCTCTTGTCTAGGTAAATGTACCATTAAGACTTTTGAATTAGTTCTTTTATGAGAACAGCATTGCATTTTGCTATGTTAATCTCATATTTGGTTAGAGTTTTAAATTAGCTTCTGATTTTGTATTCCTTATTAGCTATTTTTAAAAGACTTAGTTGTGAATTCTTTCAGCTTGCCATTAATTAAATTTGTGTGCGCTGAAACACATTCTTGCACAACCTAATGTGAAATGTCCATCTCATTTGTGTTTTTTTTTTTATTTAACAGTTATTCAATGTTTTTAGAGATTAGTATATTAGAGTTAATGCAAATAACTTTCAGCAGTAAGATTCCTGCTGAAATGAGAATATTTTCAAAGAAGGCTATGATATGCATAACAGAAAGATGACATGCTATATAAAAAGAAGTTCCAACTCCGGTAAAATCAGTATCTGATTTGGAAGACACCGTATTATTAACAACACACGTCTTGATGGTTGTGTATTTAATACTCTTATGGCATAAATGCTGAGACTAATGGAACAGCAGAAAAGGGCACTATACTTACGGTTATGAAGTGGACTATGGTTAAGGCCTTTGCTTTATACTGAGTCACGGGGTTTGATAAGCACACAACCAACTAGATAATATGCAATTAACATATGAAATGTTGTAATAAAAACTGGTAGAAATATTCATACGGTAAAAATATAAAAAGTTGAAATAACCAAGATTTTAAAAAAGCGGATTGGACCAAATTAGTGAAAACTTGTCTGAATTACTTCTTCGACTTTTGAATTGGTCGGTTTCGCCGCCCCATACATAACCTTTTAATCAGTGTTAATTCTCATTCTAATGGTTAAAAATTTTTCTATAAAATTAAATTTATAGAATTATGTTAAGTTAATTATTAACTATGGATTTAAAAAAAACTATTTTATTAACATTAGTTTAGTCGAGCTAATATAAATTATGCCCCCCAACTAGATGAGTTCCAAGCTCATGCTTCAATGCTCTTTTTTTTAATATATAAACAGTGCAATGCTTACTTCGTCCTACAATGTAAGACTAAAAAAGTTGTGCATATGATGAAATTTGAGTTAGGCTGCGTGAATGAGGAATTGGATTGTGGGATTTGGACTTTAAAGAATTATACATAATTTGTGGGATGTGGTATTATAGTAATATGCATATTTTTAGAGTTATAATTTACATATAATTATATCTAAACAAGCTTTATATTGTGTCACGACTCATCCAAGGCTTGAAATTAACCAAGACGGGTACAGACAATCAGATTGTGTGAATTAAATTTTCTACATTAACCTTCAATTTAATAGATGAAAGAGCCACAATAAAATAAATTAAAGTGGTGCAATTTAAAATTATCTTGTTACTGGTTGTTCGCGTATTCTATAAACATTTTCTCTTATATCACTCATTTTTTTATCAATTAATTAACCTGAAAAGTTAGTTTAACACAACTGTGAGCTAAACGAGCCAGTGAATACTCGTATTTCTAAACTACAACAATACAAGGAAAAAAATAATATGCATACCAGTTAAAATTTTAAATAAATCAATCTAAATATTTTATGCTATTCAAATAGTCTTACTATACCAATAACATATCAATATCATATCGTATTTATAAATTGTCATAGGAGTTACCGTCTAAAAATTGTGTCAATTAAAATACCTCAAAATCAACATCTTTTTCCATTTAAGTGCATGTATATATTAGTGTTCTCGTACTAGTATCATCAATGAGTGTTCCATCATAGCCAAGCATGCATATGCAAGCATATTATAAATCATTTCATTTACGTCCTAAATATCATCCAATACATTTTTTTATAACGTGCATGTGTAGTACATAAGTAAAATTATATAAATCATTCACATTCATTTCTAGATGATCAAATTGAATAATAAACCAAAATAATCATATTCTAGTTGCAGTAACAAGATATCTCGACTAATGCGAGTGATTTAGAAGATACAATATTATTACCATAATTTAAAAGTAAAAGTAATCACATTGACAAAAGACAATCTGCTTGCTCTTGACGTCAATTCTTCTAACATAAACTTTATCATAGATTAGATACTAAGGAGGGTGATAAATATATGTATAAACTAGCCTAACAAAGAGAAAAGAAAAGTAAAGATTTAATTCAAGTAAATTGTATTAAAGTTGAAAATCAAAAAGTACTTTTCTTAGAAAAGATGTTATACATAGGTGGGTGAGTTATTTTGATAAAATGAATTTTCTAAAAATATGATCGACTTTAGTGATCTTAGTATCGTTAATAATAATAAAACATTTCATTTTTACCGTTGCGTTAGTAAAAAAAGTTGAGGCTTTAAAGAAAACCAAAGGTGGAAAGTCTGTAGGACCTGATGTTATACCAAATGAAGTGTGAAAATGTTTAGGAGATTTGAGAGTTTCTTGGCTTACTAAACTCTTTAATATTATTTTAAAAACTAAAAAGATGCTTGAGGAGTGGAGGAAGAGTATTTTGGTCCTCATTTTTAAGAATAAAGGGATGCTCAAGAGTGTGCAAATTATAGAGGAAATAAGTTGATGTGTCATACTTTAAAATTATGGGAGAGGGTAACTAAACATAGGTTAAGACATATTACAAAGTTTTCTCATAATCAATTTGGATTTATGCCGGGCATATCTACTATAGAAGCTATACATTTATTGAGAGGTTTGTTGGAGAAGTTTAGAGATAATAAGGAGTATCTACATTTGTTTTTTATTGATTTAGAAACAAAAGATATCCTTTGGAGAGTTCTTGAGAAGAAAGATGTTGATATGACTTATATTCAATTCATTAAAGATATGTATACTAGAGCTGTTATTTGTGTTCGAACTAAAGGAGGATTGACCAAATATTTTCCTATTTCTGTTGGATTACATCAGATCGGCTTTCAACCCACATCTTTTTTCTTTAATTATGGATGGTCTTACTAGACATTTATAGGAGGATGTACTTTGGTGTATGCTTTTTGTTGTTGATATTTTTCTCGCGCAAAAGACGAGAGAAAAAACCCAGGAAAATTTTGAATTATGGAGGTCTGCATTGGAGTCTAAAGACTTTCATTTGAGTATAGCTAAAATTGAATACTTGGAATATAATTTTAGCAGTAGTAGCTCTATTGACAAAAGTGTAACTTTGGGTGATCAAATTATTAAAAGATGTGAATGATTAGATATCTTTGATCTGTTGTTCAAAGCGATGGTGATATTGATAGAGATGTTAATAGTAGAATTCAAGTTGGTTAGTTGAAGTGGATGAATGCTTCAGACCTTTTGTGTGATAGAAAAGTATCGCTTAGACTGAAAGGAAAATTTTATAAGCTGGTGGTGAGACCTGCAATGCTATATGGCGCTGAATGTTGGCCTTTAAAAGAGAAGCATAATACTAAGGTAATTGTTGTCGAGATGAGTTTGATTGGGTGGATGAGTGGCTTTACACTTAGAGACAAAATGAGAAATGAATATATCCGGTGTAGCTCCCGTGACGGACAAAATTAGAGAGAGTTGTCTTAGATGGTTTGGTCATCTTAAACGTCGACTATCTGATGATTTGATTAGGAGAGTAGATGTTTTAGATTCGACTTTTATTAAGAAAGACAGAGATATACCTAGGAAGTCTTGGGTTTTTTGTATAAAAAATGTTTTTAATTTATTAGAACCAAATCAAAATATGACACTAAATAGGACACAGTAGAGAAAAAGGATTCATGTAGCCGACCCCACGTTGAACTTTGACTAGTGCTATTTGATTTTGATGCATGATATCTTTTTGATGCTTTAGGGTCTGTTTGGGGCAGCTGTAGCTTATTAATAAGCTGCTGCGTAGCAACTGCCACAGGAAGCTACTGCGGATAAGTTGACTGTTTGTTTTTTGCAGTTTGGAAACAACTGCGTTGCAGTTATTTCTAGACAAATGATCATTCTGCCCCCGCGTAGTAATGTTGTTTGTAACAAAACTGTTATACTAATATATTTGATATTTTATAAGCAAAAATTCACTTCATAACAGTACAAACAATAAGAGAAACACCTCTTTTAACATTGAGTATAATGATTACTAAAATGAAGAAAAAATATTAACATAACATTTAATAATATGATAATATTATTTTTAAAATGCAGACGACTTTTGTCACGAGCTATACCTTTCTCCAAAGATACTCTCTATGCCCGGTCACTCTAGGCGATTGAATCTTTCAACCTATATGCTCATCCAAAGAAGTTACGATTCTCTGTGATTCTCCGCGGGCACCTGTAGAACTGTTTCTCGTAGCTATGTGGCTGCGTGACGTCAACAGGGAACTCTGAAGTCCATAGTGGCACAACAATCCTCGTGAAGTCCAAGAAATTCTTGAGCTCTTCTTTTCTGAATGTTTTAAAAGACTATTCATTAGTCATAACACAAATAACAATTGATAAAAAAAACAATTAATTGCACTTTTGTGCAGACGTGGGGTCTCAGATAACTAAATATACTAACTAACGAATATGTCACTACAAGAAGCTACAAACCTTACAAAAAATGGGTTTCGGTTGCCTTTAACCCACGTAATTTCATACTCGCGTGTCACATATGCTTATCACCAAAAAAAGCCATCCAGAAGAACCTCGAAAACCGCATCACCAAAAAAAAGAGAAACTTTGTCATCTTCATTAGGATCTCACATGTGACTCTAACCAACATTAACAGACTATTCAGAAGAACCCATAAGGTCAAACATCTTATCATGAAACTCTCAAACCCAATAAAAAAATAAAAGAAATGCAAATGGAAAAAAAAGACTTACAAATAGTTTAAAAAACCCAAACAATCAATATCAAATAAAGACAAAAAGAAATTAAACATGAACTGTATAAAATAAACAATAACCAGTTCATTCAATATCCAACAATGTTGTCTGTATTCCACTTTCACAATTCAATCATTTTCCCAACATCTTTGCCATCCCGAGTGCAACACTCTTGTGATTCTACTTCTGCATGTGGTATAGATTGTTCTATGTGATATTCAAATGCTTCAGGCGGAACATGCAAATAATCATCATCGGTCATACTGAAGTCTACATCATTGCGCGAATAATGCCGTCAAATATACTTGTGAAGAGTCATTATGACCACTGCAATCTGCAGCTGCTTTGGGAATTGATATATCGGCATATCACGCAGTATGACCCATTTTTTATTCCACACTTTAAAAGTTCTTTCAATTACATCGCGTAAGGATGAGTCTCTTGTTAAACATTTTTTTCCTGTCCCGAGCAACATTTTCAGATCTTTAAGAGTCGTGAATGTGATATTTGGTCTCCGGAAATGGTTTCAGATACCCTTTTATAAGGTATATCCAGCACTGACCAAATAATATTTTTCTGTCGTAAATATAATAATTAGTAATGAATTTAAAAAAAAATATAAATATGATTAATAGTTAAACAAACCTAAAGGTTGGTGAGGGAAGTTGTTCTTTCAATTTTTGTGGCAAAAATGAATGTACGACGACCATGTGCACCGCCTTTCGAACCAGTCATATCGAAATTAAATCACATACAACCATCACATTTTATGTTGGTGATCCACACCACCCATTGAATGTGACACGTGCATCCACATGTGTTCCATCAATTGCTTTAATACAATTTTAACAAATTAAAGAAGGTTGTGTGAATTACACTACTCATTTTGACTTCTGAATATAATGAGTCAAAAGATTTACCTTAAAAAATGTCATATACCGCAGGTCATTTGCAATCTTTATTGGAGTCCTCTCAAATGTTGGATCCTCTGACTTGATAATCTTTGATGTTAAACTAACAAAATTCTTTAACCCCACTGACAAGTATCTGCTGATTGTCTCCGATGAATGTTGAAATTGCTCCATCGCTCCTCTCATTGATTCATTATGCGCAAAATGTAGAGGGTTATTGCTAACACCTCCCTGGTTGTCATTCTGGAGGATTCATAAAGTACATGATTCTATGTAATTTATCTAGAAGATCTATAAATATGGGCTGTGTCATACGAAACATGTTGCTGAATCTTGTAGGGTGTCCATCAAGTAGCTCTTCAACTCATTTAAGACCAATATAAGATGATGTCATGCAGGGAGATTGATCTATGTAAGAGCTGTAGTACTCATACATCAAGCATACTGATACCACAATTCTCTACATCTCTCTCTTTTTGAATCCATGTTAAACTAGTGCTCTGTTCTGGTACGCATGTGAATTAAATAACTTTAATAAACTTCGAATAACGAATTACAAAGTGTGCGATAAGAAGACAAACATCCAAAATAACCTTATCATTGTCCTACTTTTCTTTCATATTATGGTCAATACCACTGAATTTCAATTTCTTGGTGGCTGACACTACCTGTAATATAAGAGGACGTGGACATTTCATACAGTTCAAGAAAAGAAAGTCAGGAAAAGAAAGTAATTCATGGATATGTTCTCACCTCTATTCTCTCAGCTCATCATTCCTCCAAAGCATCAATAGTCCGTTTGATTGGATCCCAACCCAAGCCCTTGGATCATCATTTTAATTCCTTCCATAATTTCCAATCTTTTTTCAACTAAATCTACTTGTTTTTTAGTTGCATTCTATCGTATTCCATTCCCATCATTTCATTGTACCTTTTCATACTATTTTGCTTCCCTTTATTAAAATAGGTGGTGGTCTTATTTTCCACTGAATAGATAGGTCGCAATATATGAGTTTGGTGTTTTTATCCCACATAACTGATGAACCGTCTTCTTTTGTCTTAACCATTGTGTTACTAGCATTAAAAAACTAAATATAAATATTTTGACGGAAGAAGTAATTAACATAAATCACAACCACACACCAAAATCTCCACACCTCCACACAACACAATCACACACAACCACTCACCAACACCTCCACACACCACCACCTTCACACCTCCACGCACCACCACTAACACTCCACACACAACCATACCCCCACACCTCCACACACCACCATCAACACCTCCACAAACATAATTACACACCACCTCCACACCTCCAAACCAACACTTCCACAAACATAACCACACACTAACACCTCCACAAACACAACCACAAATACAACCACACACCAACACTTCCACAACTCCACATACCACCACCAACTCCACACCTCCACACAACACAACCACACACAACCACAACCACTCACAACCACAACCACAACCACACACCTCCACACGCCCACACAACCACAACCACACACCAAGACTTCCACACCTCCACACACCACTACCAACACCTCTAAAAACACAACCACACACCAACTCCACACCTCCACACACCACCACAAACTCCTCCACACCTTCACACCACCACCACCAAGTCCTCTACACCTTCACACCAACACCTCCACACCAACACAACCACACACTAACAACTCCACACCTCCACACAACACACAACACACAACCACGTATGACCAACATCACTGTAAGCACAAACATTACAACACTAATTTTCGGAGAACCACCACTAACATTGTACAAAATTTAAGAGCAACCCATCACAAAGTCAGTAAAATTTTCATCATCATCACAGTAACTACCACCAGCAATCCACCACCAACAATATTCAGTCAACTCACCACCAACAATCTTCATCATCTTCATAGTAACCACCAACATCACAACACCAATAATGCTTTCACCAAAATTGCAAAAACCAAAATCACAGAACCTGCAAAATCGAACACCCGTGCACAACCAGCCGAAAACCTTCTTCATCATCACAGTAACCACCAACATCACAACACAAGTAATGTTCTCATCAAATTCACAGAAACAAGCCATTACCACATCACCAATAAAGAAAATCGCAAAAACCAGAATCACATAATTTGCAAAATCTAACAACCGTGCACAAACACCTGAAAATCATTGATCCAATAGAGCTCAGAAAAGCTAAAATGATCGTAAAATCAAAATGCTAGAATAGATAATGGTAGAGAATAGTGTGGGTCGAGGGAGATCAAAGGAACCAAACGAAGCCGAAGAACTGAGGGGATAGGGAGAGGAGAAAACAGACAAACCCTTGCCAATGTAGCCATGGATCAGAGAGGAGATCTGGGTTGTTACCCTTAGGGCAAAATCGCGAGAGAGGGGAAAACGGTACACAAGAGCGAAGAGCCCGTGGGGGAAGAGCCGGACACCTCGTGGTAGGGCATGAAAATGCTGAACGGAAAGGAAAGATGAAACGCGGCCCGCGTTTTATTGAAATTTTTTAAAACCTTCGCCGCGATGAATGAATTGAACACCGCCAATCACATTTTCTTGCTACGCCGCTCGAAATACGCGGCGCCATACCGGGCCTTAGTCTGTCATGAGCATAAAATATCATCATGTATCATTATATCAAAGTCATCAACTTCATCAATATTTTAATGTGGCATTTCATTAAATTTATTTTTCAACTCTTTCAAAAACACATTTCATCTTGATATGCTAAGGACAATTGTTACAAGCTTTAAGATTCTAAAATTGTCACCAAGTGTTGTTTTGCAACTATTATTTTTTTTTGTTAATTATTTTATCGTAAAAATTCGTGTCACACAATTGTTATTACCCTCTTTTTTCAGAATTGCATATTTTTAACTTGGATTTTTTTTTGTTTATTGAGTTGATTCAAGTATTCACTTCAATACCCAAATGCAATGCATGTATAATTTACACAAATACAAAATGAAAGTTTGAGATCAATCTACCAGATTAGTGGCCATCCATGCATCTTATTTTATGCATAAATAAAAGAATAGATTTCAAGGGAAAGCACACAGTGCACATAAGAATTCAGAAGATACTTTGTGGTATGAAAGCAATTTTTGTGGTTATGAGTGAGGAGATGTTGTTGACTTTGTCACCTTGCTTGGGAGATGGCCAAGTTGATGGACCAAAGTTGATGTATATGTTGTAGCCTTTGATTGTCCCATAATGAAAGCAAGAAAACATCTCCATGGTTTTTGTTGTTGGATTGACAAAGACCTTGAATGTACAACACCATTTGGGTTGTTGTTAACTAACTCAGTTGAACTGCTCATTTCTTGCCAATCTATTTCGGATTGTCGATCAGTTGGCACAAATATATGCTGAAATCATCATTTGCTTACATGGAGTGCCAAGGATAATCATGGCAAATAGAGCCAGACGATTCACATCAATTGTGGAAACAACTTCAAGATGCTATGAGAACAAAACTTGACTCTAGCAAGGTGGTTACACCCAACTTTGTGGGTAAACAGAGCGGGCCATTTAAATGCTGAAGATAATTAGATGCTTAAATCTAGCTACATGGATTTTGACAGTGAATTGAAGCGCACATTTTCTTTGGTAGAAGTCATCTATAAAAATAACTGTTATTCCAAGTTTTGGTATCACTAATGATGAAGTTTTATACAGATGGAGGTACCCCTTAATCGGCTAGAGATAGGAGAAGGTGCCACCATTGAATTAAAGTTGGCAGATGCGGCGACAAAAGATTTAAGTGATCTACCAAAGAATTTTTTAGAACATGAAACTGATTGAAGAAATATTTTTAATTAAAGAATTGATGTCTAATTTGATGTAGAAATTGTTTTGCTGAAGGAATGTTCTCTGCTTGGAGCAAGCAGTTTCTTGAGTCAATCAGCTTCAACCATGATATATTCGTCCAATTGAAGTCGATTAGGTAGAACCCATCATCTCTTGACACACATTCACCTGTATGAACTTGCCGAACTGCAATTACAACATGATCCTAGCTATGGGGAGTGCATGAAAAGATTCTTGCATGGAATTATTAGTAGCTTTGGAAAAAGAGCATCTCAATTGTGGAGGTCATTTGGAAGAATCAAATAGAATGAGAAGCCACTTGTGAGATTGAAGACGGCACAAGAAATTATTATCCCTTATCTCTTTGATGACATGCACAATAAATTTATATGTCAAATTCTTTTAGGAGGGTAGAATGTAACGATTTGAAAATTTGTTCAGGAAATTTCTCATATGATAGATCATTTAAATGGATTTATCATTGACTCAAGGCACTCGATTGGTGTAACCAACAAATGCAAAAGAATGATGCTTCATAATGAATCAAGAATTGGTTTTGGCAGCCATGGCTGATTGATACTAGACTTAACAACATGACTCAGCCTCTAAGAGTTGCTGACATGTGAGTTACCAAAGATGTTGATTTTTGAGGGCTAGGTTGACCAGCTTTGTTTGGGTATACCAACTTGCATTGCGAAAAAGATGCCTTGATGTTTATTTATGCTGATGTGTGGGATTTAACATGATGCCTACAAAGGTTTTGCTAAGAGTGGGTATCATAATGCTGCCAAGTGTTACATGCTTGGCAACCTGCTTCATGAAAGTTTCTCGACCATATTCTGACATGTTTGTAAGAATAGAGGTAACAAGGATAAAGTTTTCTGCATGGGTAGGAGTATTTGAGGAAAGACACTACCTAGTGTTGGAAGATGTTAGGAAAATGATCAAGTATAATGTGTGAAGTAAAACTTTTGCCACTGTGTTGTTTTTTATTGCTGCCAGCAATTGTCTCTCTATTTTTTTCTCTAAGTACCATCTGTAATCCCACATAGAAAGTTTAACGTAGCTTGGTTAAGATGACTGATGACGCAAGGCAAATGATTATTAAGGACGGACACGATGTGCTTACACTTAAGGTGGAAACCATAAACCCTCAGCTGTCAAATTTTATCTGATTTTTATCCAGCAGCGGTGTGTAGTTTTCTCCATGTTCACAAGTTTATCCTCCAATCCCTCTCTTATTTACGTGACCAACAATTTGCATGGTGAAACCAATATTGATTCATAAAAAAGTGAAAACATGGAATGCTTGTACTTGAAAACATAAAAATTTTTAGGAAAAATCTTGTTTATCTTAAAATACGTGTTAAAACATACAATAATGGTTCGACAGATCTGAGTGAAAACATTCTCATAGAATGGCAGTTGACTTCACTAGGAAGTCATCGATTTCTTAACAAGGCGAATGTTGCCTTCTATGATATGCCCTAAAAGCTGAACTTAAGTAAATGAATGATCATGATTGGTGTAGTAGCATGTGTGATGCTAACAGCTTTAATTTTGCTATGTTTTGTTTATTTGCCATGTTAATAATGCTTCCTTGCTTATATTGTTGGCATGCTATGATTACTTATTGTAAGGTTTCTATGTTGTCTCATAGTATTTTCACTTTTATTATCCCTTCATTTTATTAATCGGCTTAGGGCAAGGGAATAGGAAAAGTGAGGAGCTGATTGATTGTTAGTTTTGGGAGTTACGAAAGGGTTTGTCTCACTAAATGCAATATCCGGCTTTATAGTTTTGACTGTGTCTATAGGTGAAAAGGTCATTCTTTTACTGACAACTCAAAGATTAAATTAATTTAAATTTGATGCATATTAAATATTATATTTAATTCCATGTTTTATTTTTATAAATACCATATCTGCGTGGCAGGTGAGAGGTGAACGGTCCAACTCTTAGAAGGCAAGTGTAAGCTCCAACTTTTATAGGCCTGAGGGGCACCATGGTCTGGTTGATTAGTCTTTGTGCCAAGCTCAGGGTGACAACTTGTGGGTGCCTACTCAAGGGCAACAATTTGTGGAGACCAAGGAAGCTGTTTGCCACTACTTACAGTTAGATGGACTCCTTGAGCCAGACCGATTGAACTAGCAAAGTGCTATAGGGAATTACTAGAAATGAGAATGTTAACGATGGATCTGCTGGAAATTAAAAAGGCTAGATTGATAAATATTATAGTAGGCATGTGACGGTACTATAATTTATATAAGTTAGGTGGTAGATCAACTATAAATTTTGTTTGATTTTGAAAAATTTGTGTCCAACAGACAAACATGCAGTCATGCATATGTAAATACATTTATAAAAAAGCATAGATGAAAATGTATCATTGTAAATACACACAATCATATACATGTATTGTTACATGAATGCATGGGCATTTTGTTTTGATCTTTAGCTAGGTCAATTTGAACCAAGTCCAACTTTATTCTAGTTTTATTAGAGTCAACTTTAGCTCATTAATTAATTTTTAATGCTAATCTAAGCTTGATTTAGTCCAAAAATTGATCTCACTAGTAAGTGATCTTTGATTTCCACGGCAAATTCACAAAACGAAAGTAGATAGAAAAGTATGTCAAAGGGTTAGGGAGATGGAGTATACAAAAGGAGGCTAGGTTGAAATTGTAAAAGATGTTCTACGTAAATTAGATTTAATTTCTTGTATATACTGCTTGAGATGAATGAATGAATGAAGCATTTTGGAGAGTTGATGGATGCATATGTGCATGTATAAAAATGTGTGGGCAAAGGTGGCTTGATAGAAATTGTGATTAAGTTATTCATAAAATGAGTTAACTCTTTATGTAGCGCTTAAAATGATGGAATGATGGATTTGGGGGTCCAACCCAAAACACTAGAAACAAGGATGAAAATGAAAAATTTTTACTGCAACACTTATGTTTGTAGTAGTTATATACTTTTATTGATGAGATAAGCACATCTTTTGGTTAAACTATGCAGTAATATATTTCTGAAACTATCCTTATCTGGTTCAACATTTTCTTTTGCAAGCACCTATTAGGTTTGCTATTCCAAATCTTAAAATTCAAATTGCTAGAAATAACCTGTTTATTTGTTTGGCATTTTGATGTGATGTGGGGTTCCATTGGACTTCGGGAAACAGTACTGCTTAAATGTTCCTTTATTCAATGAGACCATCACTGAAGAGAGGTTTTCTGTACGGTTAAATTTATGAGGCAAGAAAAGGTGTCTATTTGTTGGCTGTGAAACCATTCAGCACAGATTTACTTTCCTACTAAAAAAGAATATTGGTGGTGTTTTTTAATGATATAATTCTTTATGGATGGAAAATGCCTGCATTTTTATTCAGCATTCTCAACAATGCAATAATATAAACTGGATTTTTAATGGATATGCAGGAATTGCATGACGTTCCTCTCTTTCTTAGTCTCCACAACTTGTGCGGCACTTTGAAATGTACCTCACCCTCTGCTGAAATGTTTAGATCTGCAGTTTTCAATGCTGGGTATCGTATTTCTGGAACCCACGTGAATCCTCTTGGTTTAAAAACTGATGCCCCAATGGAAGTCATTTGGGATATCATGCGCTGCTGGGTAGTCTCTATTCTTTATTCACTTTTATGCAGTCTTCGCTGATTCAATGCATTTACATCAGCAAATAATCCTTGATTCTGTAAATTTTTATTCTGCTGAATAGTAGGAAATGTCTGCTTGCTTATATGTTTAATATTTTGCTCTACAAGGTCAAAAGCCATCCAGTTAAAGCTCAACCACGAGATCAACCCGGATCAGTGATTCTTTCCAAGGAACCTAGTCTCCAAGTAAGAGATTCTATTCCTTGTAAAGTTCAAATTGTTTAAAATTGTGCGATGTTGAAAGCTTACTGAAATGCTGAAATTAAAGACTTGCAGAAGAACAAATTGAAATCATTTTGCATTACTTAAATAAGAAAACTACTATGTATTACATCTTCTAGCTACTTCTAATGCTACAGTACACATGTATAGCCTTGAGAATATTCTTGAGCAGACCAAGTTGTCCCTGCATTTCAGAATTAGTTATAGAATAGTGGAGAAAATACTCCCTGCATAGTGCTGCACGCTAGGACTGCTGTATGGTTGTTACCGCCTCTCAAGGTCGCTATCAGATACTATAATGGTGAACTTGGTTCGAAGCTTAGTAAACTGAGCAGTTGGTAAGCTCTTTGTGAAGTGATATGTTGAATCTGAATTTAACTTGATAAAATTTGATCTAGAACAGAATGATGATCTATTTCAACATGTTTATGACAAGCATGAAACACAGGCAATGATAATGACAGATATATTATCACAATAGATGGGTGTAGCTGCTGTAATAGGAGCCTAAAACTCTCGAATTAAGCTTCCGAGCTATATGATATTAGTGGTAGCTGTAGCTAAGGCTCTGAAATCTGCTTAAGATGAGGACCTTGCAATTGTTTTCTATTTTTGAACTATTCAGGATATTAAATTGTTACCTGAATAGGTGCAGAAGCTCGGCGTAGAGTGATGATCATCAACATCTCCTGCATAGTCAGAGTCAGAATAGCCATGTAAATCACATATGGAGAGCTGAAGACCATGCTATGAAGTGATTTTGAGATAGCATAGCTGCCGTTTGATAAGCTAAAAATGATATAATTGCTGTGTATGCATATGCTGGCATAGATAGTTCACTGTAAAGACAATATTGGGTGGAGTGATGGTGAGAAATTGTAATGAACCAGCGAGCTGTCTTTACTCAGTTGGATTTTCATATTGTTTTTTGGAGAGAACATTCGGCATTAATTTTTAATGTAGAGGCGTTTGCATTGGCTTACACAGAATCATTCCAAGTTGTTTTTTAAGAGAAGCGATGTAAGACGTTTGAATAAACATATATCCTTGAGTTGTATTTTAGATATGAATTCCCAAAAAAATGTTAATCTCACCTCAATTCTCTTAATTGAGGTCTTGAAGCATGGTGGAAGTGCAAGCAGGATCATTTCCAACTATCAAGATATTATCTACGTAAACTAATAGATAAATGCAGTTAGAATGATGTTGGTATAGTAGTAGAGAGGGATCAACAGTGCCGAGGGTGAACCCTGTGCCTTTAAGATAGGCGGAGAATATAGAAGACCATTGCCTAGGTGCTTGTTTAAGCCCATAGATAACCTTTCTAAGGAGACAAACATGATTGGGTTTGAGGATATCTTGAAAACCCTATGGCTGAGACATATGGACAATTTCTTCTAATTGACTATAGAGAGAAGCATTGGAATTATCCAATTGCTGTATTTTCTAGTGATGATGAAGAGCAACTGTAAGTAAAATTGGAATAGTATGTAGCTTTGCAACAGGGTTGAAAGTTACTCTGTAATGAATGCCATCCTCTTGTTTGAATTATTGTGCAACTAACTTGGCTTTGTACCTCACAATAGAACCATCAAGATGAAATTTGGTTCGTTGGATCCCTTTACAACCAATAACAGTTTGATTTGGTGGAGGTGAGCCCATGTAACTTGTTGTAAGGCTTGAAACTCATTGAACATAGCCTGATGCTGATGAAAATGTTTGATAGCCTGAGTATAGTAGGTCAGGTCAGCATCTTGAGAAGGATGAGTGTGAAAATCAAATATTTGCTGTGATTTAACTGAATTGGTTCGAGATCCGGTTACCATGGAATGTTGAAGAGAATTTGTGGCTGTTGGATCGGTAAATGATATGGAGAGGTGGTATTTGAATTAGAATTGATAAAAGGTAAATGAGATGTTAAAAATATTTGTTGGAGGTGTAATGAAGATGAATTTTTGAGCGAGTTTGAGTTTGTAGATGTTAGGAGTGGAGGAGTATTAATGTAAGATGTTATAGAATGTGATGTGAAGTAATTGTAGAAGGATGTTTCATTTAAAACATGTTTTGGAACAATAACCTTGTTTGTTTGTGGATTATAACAACGATACCCTTTATGAAATGAAAAATATCCAATGAAAATGCAATATGGGGTTGGTGAGGCAAGCTTATGTGGAGTGAGAGGTTCTTTCCAAAAGTCTGGAGATGAGTGTAATTAGGAGATTATGCAGGAGTTTATAAGGGGATTTCATGTGACATGTTTTAGATGGCATGTTGTTAATGATTGCAGGAAGTAATGCCTATGCTCAGAAATTATAAGGTAATTTTTATGTGAGTAACAAAGTATGAGCGGTCTCAATGAGATGCTGTTGCTTAATCTCAGCAACTCCATTCTGTTGGGGTGTGTAGGGACAAGTGAATTGATGTACAATGCCATGAGAGGACATAAATTGTTGTAAGACATGAGAAGTGTACTCGCCTCCTTTCCGAGCGCTTAATTTTGATTGTGGTGTGAAATTGTGTTTGAACCATTTTATAAAAGGTAGTGACTTTGTTGGTAGTTTCAGATTTGGCAACCAAAAAAAAATCCAACAAAATTGGGAATAATCATGAATGAAAAGCAAATAGTATTTATATCCTTGTAAGGAAGAAATGGGAGCTGATCCCCATACATCTCAGTGAACCATGGCAAACTTTTCGTTAGTCCTAGAAACAAAAAGTGGAAAAGGTTGCCTATTGTTTTTGGAGGAATTGTATTCATTACAAAATTATCTAAGAAGTGGAATACAAGTAGCTTTGTTTCCATGAGAGATGGTCGTTGTTGCTTGAGGATGAAGATGGCTAAGTCGCCTATGCCACCATTCAGATGGAGAGATAGATGCATGAAGTGCTAAAGAGTCAGTGATTGGCTATAATCCATTTTTAGTGCATCAATGAAGAATGGTTTGACGAGTCTTCTGATCCTTAATAACTAAACCGATTTTGTTAAAGTAGAATATACAATCATTTTCTGATGCAAGTTTATGGATTGACAAAATTGTATGATAAGTGACGAGGATAGAGAAGTTGAGGAAGCAAAAACTTATGATTAGGTGTCAGTATTCTTTGTCCAGTATGAGTGATGGGCAGGGCTGATTCATTTCCAACAATAACTGTGTCATTTCTAAGGTATGATGTTGGTTGTTACTATTCATCATAAGTGGATGTGAGATGTTAAGTAGCACCTGTATCCGGGATCCACTCTGCAGACTTTGACTTGTGTTCAACAAGAAGTGCAGTGTCCTTTTTTTCTGTTGTTGGATGGATAAGTTGTATGTTGGTTCGCTGCCAACATATAAGAGTATTATGTCCAGACTTTCTGCAAGTTTGACTAACAATTGAAGAGTATGTAGCGCTTGATTTTCTTCCACCTCTCGCGTTGTTAAAAGGAGCTGCTTCTCTTCTAGAAATGTTGTTAGAGAACTTTCCATGACCTCTATTGCCACTTCTCACTCTTGTTGATGTATAAAGAGCGATAGCTGCTGCATTGGATTCTTTGAGCGTTTCAGCTGCAAGATTAATCTCCTCACTGCACAACAGTAAGTAAAGGAAAAAAAGTTTGACGGGTTCAAGTCTAGTTTGAATTGCAGTTTTAAAAGATTGGTAAGATGGCGGCAATCCATCCAAAATATGTACAATGATATCCTCATTATCAATTTGACCACTGGCTGCAGTAATGTTTTCAACTAAAGCTTTGATCTCTAAGAGATACTTAGACATTGAGAGTCCACAAAAATATGATGCAATTCATTACACAACTGAATCACTTGGTGTGTTTGTATATTGAAGTATCTTTGCTAAGGTCTGCCATCTTTCAGCGTTAGATTCCAGATTCAAGCTATATGGTAAAATGGAGGAAGATATGGTAGAGTAGAGGGCAGCTGAAGGATTTTGATCTGTAATTTGCCAAACAAGGAAATGGGGATTTGTAGAGGATGGATCATTAGTGTCTTGAATTTGAGGACTGACAGCTACGCCTTTCTAAAAAACCATCAAAAGCCTTGAACAATTTATAAATCTGATTCCAGTTGGAAAATTTTTAGCTGTTAGCTGAATATCGACAATGGCATTCATATTAGACATAAGAAACTTAAGAGGAGGGATAGTAATTTCTGTTATAGCAGAAGTAGAAAACACTAATGTTCTAGAATTTTGAGAGGAGGATTCAGACATTAAAGAAAGAAGGAAGACACTATTGGTAGAGGAAGAACCTGATCTCTGATGCCATGAAAGCTTTCTGAAATTCTTAAAGTACAGACTTGCAGACAAACGAAATGAAATCTCTCTGCATTGCTTAGATAAGGAAAACTAATATGTATTACATCTTCTGCCTACTTGTAAAGCACAGTACAATTGTATATAGACTAAAGAATATTCTAGACGAAGTGGTCCCTGCATATCCCTGCATATCAGAATTAGTTACAGTGGAGAAAATACTCACTGCATAGTGCTGCACGCTAGGACTGCAATATGGTTGTTTGATGAGAATGAATCATAAATAATAACACATTTTGAAGTATAATTTTTGGAAGCAGAAGTTCTTGAAAGCATGCTGTCTAGTTTGTACTCAATATTGGAGGTGGAACAAAAAATGCCAAATTTGTTTCAGTTGTTATTGGCTAAAAACATGCTGCATGCACAACTCTTCACTTAGGGGCTTAAACATGACTGCATAGTCGTTGACCTAGCTGAATGAGTATGGGCTTAAGAGCCTTCTGGCTGGCTTATATGCCATTTAGTAATAAAAATTTTTCCGCGGTTGCATTTTCATCTCCAATGACAACAATTGATCGCCATGCATTGTCACTGGTAGCCATCAATACTGGGGTCGGCTGTATAAATCTTTTTTCTCCACTGCATCCTATTTAGTGTCATATTTTCATTTAGTTCTAATAAATTAAGATCATTTTTTATACAATAAACCCAAGTCTTCCTAGGTCTACCTCTGCTTTCTTAACAAAGTCGAATCTCCTAATCGGATCATCAGATGGTCAACGTTGAATGCGACCAAACCATCTAAGACGACTCTCTATTTTTGTTTGTCACTGCAGCTACACCAACCCTATCACAGATATATTCATTTCGTATTTTGTCTCTCTTAAGTATAAAGCCACTCATCCACCTAATCATTCTCATCTCGACAACATTTAACTTATTATATGCCTCTCTTTTAAAGGCCAACATTCAACACCATAAAGCATGCAGGTCTCTCCACCATCTTATAATATTTTCCTTTCAGTCTAAGCGGTATTTTTCTATCACACAAAAGATCCGAAGCATTCCTCCACTTCAACCAACCAAGTTGAATTCTACTCTTAACATCCCCATCTATTTCACCATTTCTTTGAACAACAGGCCTGAGATATCGAAATCGTTCACACTTTTTAATAATTTGTTCACCTGAAGTTACACTTTTGTCACTAGAGCTACTACTTCTAAAATTACATTCCATGTATTCAGTTTTAGTTCTACTTAAATGAAAGCCTTTAGACTCAAATGTAGAGCTCCATAATTCAAGTTTTTCTTGGGCTTTTTCTCTCGTCTTATCCACAAGAAGGATATA
>NEWO01000449.1:292422-303205 GCA_003013225.1 Phalaenopsis aphrodite | reverse complement strand
TATACATATCTTTAACGACTTGAATATAAGTCATATCAACACCTTTCTTCTCAAGAACTCTCCAAAGGATATCTCTTGGAACCTTATTGTAAGTTTTTTCTAAATCAATAAAAATCAAATGTAGATCCTCTTTATTATCTCTGAACTTCTCCATCAAACCTCTCAGTAAATGTATAGCTTCCATAGTAGATCTGCCCGACATAAATCCAAATTGATTATGAAAAATCTTTGTAATAAGTCTTAACCTATTTTCAATTACCCTCTCCCATAATTTTAAAGTATGACACATCAACTTAATTCCTCTATAATTTGCACACTCTTCTGCCTCCCTTTTATTCTTAAAAATGGGGACCAAAATACTCTTCCTCCACTCCTAAGGCATCTTTTTAGTACTTAAAATGATATTAAAGAGTTTAGTAAGCCAAGAAACTCCAAATCTCCTAAATATTTCCACACATCAATTGGGATATCATCATGCCCTACAAACTTTCCACCCTTGATTCCTTAAAGTCTCGTCAATTTCTTTTTTACTAATGCGATAGTAAAAATGAAACGTTTTATTATTATTAATGATATTAAAGTCACTAAGGTCGATCGGATTTTCAAAAATTTCATTAAAAAGTTTATAAAAATAACTATCCCACCTATATTGAAATATCTTTTTTCTAAGGAAAGCACTTTTTGATTTTCATCTTTTAATATACTCGAGTAAAATCTTTACTTTTTTTTTTCTCTTTGTTTGGCTAGTTTATACATATAATTTTTACCCTCAGTGGTATCTAATATATTATAAAGATCACTAAAAGTAGAATTTCTTGGAGTTTGAAACTGAGGTTAACAACCTTGCTTGAAACAATTTTGATGAAGTAAGTATGATCCCCGCTAGAATAAATTAATATATGGTGCATTTGGTGATTGTTAAGAGCTTAAAACAAAGCCTGTATTGTTTATACTTAATGCCCGGCTACACAATAAATCTAATCACCATGGTTGGAACTACACAACTGCATTTAGAAAAGTATTGACAGAGTAAATATCAAATGAATAGTGCATAAGCCCTTAATTTTCTTTTCAAATCAAACTTAAAGGATTACACTTACATTTCACATTCAGCTAGGTGCTTATTTGATAGGTTGGAAGTTAGAATATATGTTTTGAAAACTGACGCAGCTTGTTAAAATCATCATTTGGCTGAATGTAGTTACACTACCTTTCTCAGAACTCTCTCCGAAACAATGGTGTCATTTTCACATTCAAATTGTGAATATAACCATTGTCTCCCACCATGTCTTCTATATTTAGAAGCAGCCAATGAACCAAATTAGCCTAATGTTTGGAGAAGGTAGCATGCGAGCCTAAGTATTTAGGAGATTTGTAAACTATAAACTGCTGCTCTGCTTTTTGGCAGGCAAATTTTTCTCGTGCTTTTGCTTCTCTGAGCAAAGCTCAGGTGAAGAAGGTTGCAAGGTTTCTTCCAAATCCTGAACGGCATTGGGGTCCTAAGGTAAGAGCAGGGAGACGGATCTCAAGCAAGCATGTCTCTCTATTGGGTCCAGAGGCTATAAATATATTGGTTGGTAATGACAAGGAAAATGAGATAAGAGAGCCGCTGCATAACCATGAAGAGCAGGAAGATGGTGTTGAGTCTAAGCGACAGAAGACTAGCCATGAATATTTTGATCAATGATAATAAATTGATCAGAGCAATATCTTCCATATGTATTCATGTTTGATTTATCATTTTCTAATTGATTTTTAGCTTCACCATCAAATTCCGTTTTTGCGTGCGTTGTATTTATGGTCTTTAATGGTGCCTGTGGGTCCATTATGAATGGATGTTATGAGAATATTGTGGTGAAGTGAGAAGAATAATGACAATTTTGTCTGTGTTAGTGGTGGAATGTCCATAACATTTGGTGCTTTCAATAAAATATGTAATTTTTGCGATAAAACTCAATTTAAAAATACGTTACTGATGAGGAAGTAGAATTACTTGTAGTCAAACGAAAGTTAAATTGGTAGATGAAAATCAAGCTTTTGGTTCCATAGTATAAACGGCCAGCTCGAGCTATTATTTTATGGGAGGGGGTTTGCTTGGTTTTGTAGGAGTTGAAGTGAGTTGATGCATTTTGATAACATGGTGAAGATGCAGACGAATAAAAGATAAAAGGATGCCTTAGGGTTCATATATAGTAGCAATATCTGATCTAAAAATCATTTCAAAGTAGGTAAAATTAATTTCTTGTAATATATGTTCTAGAAAGCATTTATAATTATTTTTTAATTAATTCGCCATACAGGAAGATTTATAAATTTGGATGAAAAATCATTAGAAAATACTTTAAAATTCCTCATTAATAATTCATTCGTAGATTATTATTATTCCGGTTCACTTTAGTTTTCTTTATTTGAAGAGAAATAGTACCACTCTAATATAAATAATTTATTTAAATATTTATTTACTTTTTTTTGGAATTCTTAATTTAGGCTCTTTTATATGGGCCTGAATAGGTTTACTTAATGTTTTTAATGATCTTATAAATCTCACATGATCAACCACCTATTTCTTAAATAAAATAGCAGAAAATAAGATTAGAATTAACTTTTATTTTATCGGGCATTCAAATTGACTTAACCAGAGACTTTCAGAGTGTTTGTCTTGAGATAAAACGTGCATTAAGATTTAAATGTCTCAGGTATATTAGATTCACAAAATAAGAAATAGAAAGGTTAGGTGCTCCATGTACGCATGTTCTTGTCAGTAATTTTATTGAATCAATGAGGGTATAAATAAATTATGAAGTTCTATAGAAAATAAAAGAACTTACAAGAAAACAAACCAGTATTTCTTATTAAAATTTTGTCCATAAACTATACTGCCAGCCTCCTTATGACCTTCCTCTTCCTCAATTTAGAATTAAATAGTATAACTCCAATATGAAGGATTCAAAATAATATTTGATATCTTCTCTGGAATCACTAATTTACGTTAATTTATATGGTTCCAAAATTATTTATTTGTATTCGATATATCTCTCCAAAGTTCATATAATTAGCCCTTATAATTTATATAATCTAAAATTATTAATAAAATAAAATTAGATTATAATTAATAATTTTGATAATAGGCCTTGAATCTAATGTAATGCGAGACCTCCTTGTCCTCTATTAGTTGGAAGGTTGTTTGACATGGGTTCGAACATACTAAATATTATACACCTGAAGGACAATTACTTGACTCACCCTCATAAAAGAGAATCACCACTTTGATATAGCATTAACATATTTTTTTTCACGAAATTTATATCATAATTTATTATTTTGTTTATTTCTTTGTTTGTATCTCTTGGATAATGTCAAGTCTCTATACTTGGCTTTTCTGATGTGTTTGCCCCAACTTAGCCCATAAAAAGGTGTAGAGTTTATTTGGTAGAATTGATAGCTTATTTTAAGACACATGTATAATAGCTTCTCTAGAAACTAAATCCTTAATGAAACACCTGTGCTTTATCTTATAACATGTCAAATATCCTTTACATGTAATGTTATTATTATTGTTTTTGTGCACAACTTTTGGGTTGATTTCCTTATAAATTTGCAGTAGCTTTTATTGTGCACTCTTTCTTGATTTAACTTGTATATTATGGTATGCATTTTCTTAATTGAGCAACCTCAATTTTTTTTTTAATTTTCCCTAATAGTTTTTATTTAATTAACTACTCTTCTTTAGAGTTAAAATGAATACCTTTTTTTTTAAAATTCCTTTGAAAAATACTTTTTAAATGTTATTATCCTCTATGGATCTCATTAAATTCCCTTTAGTTAAAAGAAATCAATACCATTTCATTATTTTATTTCTTATCCATTGTTTCTTTGCGATCATTTTCCTTATTTTTTTTGTAATTTTTTATTTCTTATATTGACTTTTCATAATCCTTTCATGCAAGCCTAATGGAATTCTTACATTTCATCCATCACACTTTTTTAATCTTGTGTTTAGTTGATTCTTGAGTACAAGTTAATGCATTATTTATTTTTTATTAGTTACCAATATAATGACATGCTAGGCATACCATATCATCCACTTTTGAAGTTATTGTGAGCATTAGTTTATCAAATATTTACATTTAGTTGGTCACTTTGATTATGGTGTTTTAAAAATTTAACTCTATTCCCTCCCAACTTTTTGAAAGAAAAATATTTATCATTAATAGAAATGAAAATTATGAAAGGAGGTCAACCAAATAAGATAAGAGTATAGAGCGAAAAAAATTTTTGGGCTCTGTAACCCAACAAAAAATCTCACAAGAAGTTAGATTTAGAGGAAATAGAGAATGTTCAAAACCCAATTTTCTATAGCTTATTAACTCCCTCACAGAACTTGCAGGCTCTTTTGTTAATGAAATAAGAGGTAGGCAAGTCTCTTTTGAACTTTATTATGAGGTTTAGAGAGAAATGATGGAAGTTAGAGATATTAAAAAGTAGTCACCTGAATTGCTATCACCTAAGACTTGTAGGAAGAGCCATTCAGTTATGCTCTCATATTACAGTAGTCAAAGATGTTGCCCGAGTTGTTGGAACTTGCAATCGTCATAGTAATATGGGAGAGTTTAATGGTATGGCTAGAACTTTCACATATGTTCACCGTTGGGATGCCAAAATAAGAAGAAACTTCAACTTGATCATGAATGATGATAGGAGTCATGCTTGATTTCAAGGAGCAGAAAGAGAATTGCACTTTCAAAACCATCTATACCATTAGTGGAGGACTCTCTAAATAAAAATCCCATTTAGAATCATTAAAACATCTATAATCTATAAGTGGAAGTGCAATCCCCTCTCAAAAACACCAAGAGGAATCATTATTAACCCATCATTATCAAATCAACGCCTTTCTTTAAGTAAGAATGGCTAAACTTATTGAAGTTATCCAAAATTTTTTCTTCTAGTGAGCAACATTTATAAAAGTGGGGAACACCAAAGGGACACTTCTAAGTACTTTGCATTGTATAGGGCTCAAAAGTGTGATATAAAAGATAGCCAAAAGTTGGGGAAGTTTGTTAGGAAGTTGATCAAGGCGAGGAGATTAGAAGTTTATATTGAGTAATCCTAGAAGAATGTCGAGGAAAGAGATTATGGATGAGTAGAAAAATGAGACAATTCTGAACAATGCAATTCAAATTACAAGCTTAGCACTAACAACCCTTGTAAGAGTAAAGGAAGAAGTAAATTAGTAGGCCATCCTTAAAAAACTCTAGTAAGGAGTGAAATTGACCAATACTTCAAAAAGCCTTTGCTAAAAAATTGCACCTATTAATGTTTTGGAAGCTAACAAACATGTAAGCATAACTTCATTCAATGATGTAGTGGTGGTCATGACCCTAAGCTCTAATTATCAAACAATGTACACATTCATTAATAACAAAAGCTTATCACCATTATTTTCAAGGTTGAATTCAAAAAGATGAACTTGGGTGCCACACATTTGATCCCAACAACAGATCCTCTCTATTAGTTTTTTTAGGAGAGAAAACAAACCAAAGATATGGACAATCTTCTCTCATATATGAAGAAGGAAAGAAATAATACATGGCCATGGAGAACTTTACAATAAATGAAATGCTACCTATAACACCATCTTCATAAGTCCAATACCATTTTACAAAAAAAAATTTGATATAATTAAAAGCTTGTTACCTTAAAGTCATAAGAAGTCCTTAAAATAAGATTCCATAGTTAAAAGTAGAAAGAAGGTAACTTTAAAATAACAGATGAATTTGAAGTCATAAATGGGATCCTAAGTCAATTTCTCTAAATTTCCACCTCTTCGTCTTGAGTATATAAACCAGCCAATTAATTCCGTTTGAGAAAATATTTAGGTGTTTACTTGAATAGTAGCTAAGAAAAATAGAAAAGGTGTATATGTTTCATGTTATATGTTAAATATAAAAAAAGAAGCAAAGTCAATTAAAAAAAAATATTTTAAAGGCCATTGCCATTCTCAATAAACCATCAAGAAAAATTTTAAAAATTTCTTAAGACCAAGTTCATAAGAGAAATGTAATATTTTGATTAGATTTATAAAATAGTCATGGTTTTAAAGCAAATAATAAATGAATTATATGTCTAGACTTTATCAACTTAAGCTTGATATGCCCAAAATTTAGATACCCACTCATATAAATTGATACTTTAGTAAACTCAGTAGTTAGTCTCTCTATAATAAGCATTCTTGTTTCCATCTCTAGTTGCATAGGATAAAAAGGCATCTTGTTGATTTTCAATAAATTACTTCTGTAAAAGAAGTATTACTCTACAAATTGATACGATTAGGACTGGATATTGTTAGTTCCACATACCAATGATCAATAGATCATATATTCAAATGCTTGTTGACCTCATTTTTGGTTGAGGTTTAGTTTTTCCTCTTTAGTAGTCTGAGTTCTAGCCATAGAACTTTCCTATCGACTATTCTTAGAAAACTAGACAAGGAATCCTCACCATTAGAAATTCTACCCTCTTCTTTACTCAAATTAAAGTTCTACATATTGATCATAACCTTTAAGTACTTAGTAGGGAGGTCACCATAAAGGAAACTCAAGATGAGTCACCCTTAGGACTGCTGGACCTTAGGGTTGACCCTGGGTCTTGGTCTGGAGCTAAAGCATTCACTACACTCATTATACTCATCTACACTCACAATCACTCACAACCCTAAACTCAATTCTCTAGCCTAGGTCCCTTGATCTTTTTGGGATACTCATGTAGATGATCCCCTAAACCTACCAGCCCTAGGGCTATGGTTTGGCTAAGACCACTATATAGAGGACCCAAAATAAGGTTTCCATTAGTCCATGGCTTGTTGGTAGTGGTTGGTACCTCAACTCTACCAAAATACCCATCTTGGCTTTTTACCCCTAAAACACACCCAAATTACCAAAATACTCCTCCATAACCCAAAATTCCAAAAATTCTAAAAATTACTAGAAAATCTCAATAAATCCCAAATATTCCCAATTACATTTTTCTCAACTATCACATGACCCAATTTGGCCAATTTGACCATCTTTAACCAAAACCCCCAGCTTGGCCTTTAAGGGCCCAAATTCCCCAAATTAAACCCAAATGTCCATCAATTTGATCTCAATTGGCCCCAATTCCAATCCTTAACTCAAATTAACTCTTGATATATCCAAGATAAACCAAATCCAAGCTTAATCGGCCCATGATTTGAGCCCAATTTTGATTTAGGTCAAAACCCCAATTTTGACCATATGACCTAATCTCACCAAATTGAACCCATAGCCTAGTCAATTGACCCCAATTAATGTTGAAAAATCTTTATAACATTCTTATACATCAAAATAAACCATAGATTGTCCTTGGTGAAGCCTCAAATTCATTTGATTTTGGCCTAAATCCAAAATTCCCAAAATTAGCCCCAAATGGGCTAAGTTCCCAAATTTCACCCAATTGATTGCCTTAACTCCCAAATTGGCACCCAATTAATGTTGAAAACTCTTCATAGTCCCTATTGACCATTTAAAATAATCAATTTGGACTTAGCCTAAGGCTAACCCAAGCTAGACCCAAGCCTAGCCCAACATAACCAAATTGACTAAAATTTAAAATTCCCTCAAATTGATCCTTCAATTGAGCTCAAAACCACTTCCATTCTTCACCAAAGTTATTCCTTATGATCCTATACACCAAATTAAATATTTATTTGGGCCAATTGATATGGCTAAGCTAGCCCAAACCCAAGTTTTGGTCATTTGCACCCACTTGGACCCATGCACTAAATGTGACCTAACCATGCTAAAGTCACCAAATTGACTCCATCACAGCCATTAGTTGGACTTAGAGACTAGTCCAAACACCATGAAACCACCTAAATCAAGCCATGGACCAAAGTTCCCCCAAATCAAGGGATATTATTTCCAAAAATGCATGTGCTTAATATATCCTTACTAAAATTAGATATCATTACACTAAATTGCTGTGACATATTCCCCTGGGTTCCCTGAGCTCCTAGCCACCTCCCTCTGGGCGGCCGGCCAACCTAGTGGCCGGAAAATCTCAAAACCAAGAGCCACCCCCATAGCACCTCACCCAAATCAAAACTAGAGGCCAGCTCAGCCAACCCAATTGTTGAAGCTCATCTGCCCTCCACCTAAGCACCACAATGCACCCAAGCTTTTGCCCTGAGAGCCACCACATGGCCATTTTTATAAAAAATCACCTCCACGGCCATGGGAGGTGTGCTGAAATTTTTTTAGAGAGGCCTCTCCAAACTTCACACAGAGCTTCCCTAAGATCCCCTTAGTGCATGCCAACTATTTTCTCCCACCAATTCCTACTGCCGGAGCTCAATTTTGAGCTTGAAACAGTGCTGAAAACCAGAGCAAATCCAATACACCTTCACAGTCCACCAAACCCAATAACTGCACCCACACCTTCACAATAGTGAAAGAAGCCAAAGCCCCACAAAATCCCCTTCCACCGAGCCTCTACCCTAACACTAGACCAACACCCAAATCTGACCATGATCGAATTCATACCTAGGCCTTACACCAAGACCATAAACTCAATACCTAGCCTCTTTGGATCATAATGAACATGCCAAGACCCTCTGATCGAAGCTTCACTTCTCAGAGCAAAGGTATAAAACCTCACCTCATCTCGAGCCTATTTCGATTCTCCATTTAATTAGGCTTAATTTAATTGCATGATTACCGTATGAATGTGTTTGTCTCACTTAGACGAGTCCATAGGATCAAACCCGAGGTAATTTGGTTGAGTCTATGCTGAGATCTTAGGGTTTTAGTGTGGACGGTCACATGATCATTCTATCGGGGACGATGACGGGGAGCCGCTTGATCGAGCATGTATTAAATGGACGGAGGAGATCGAACCGGACAACGCTTCGGAACATAAACTGCGGGCCGAGTAAGCAGCTACGTGAACGATGACGTCCAACCAGAGCGTGCCATGCATGCCTTCGGAGCTGCTTAGGATCTAGTCAGCACGCGCGGTTTAAATAGATAAATAAGGCTTTTTCTTATTTATTTAAATACCCCTAACTTAGAAAATTCATAACTTTGTGTAGAAAAATCACAAAAATAAAATAAAAATACCCTCTTGCTCAGTGAACAGAGGAGAACTATGTGGAATAAATTTCAAGTCAATTTGATGCATATTTTATTTTTAATTAATTAGACACTGTTAGAATCATTTGATTCTCCATGCATATTGACACATCACCTTGGCTTGAAATTTTGGCATATTGTAGCCTCCGTCAAGGGAAATATCCTCTGATTTTTCCAAAGTCAGAGGATGTCCCTATACAAAGATCCATATTTTTCAAGTTTTTTGCACATTATTTCCTTAAAATAACCATGAAAATTAGCATGTTGACTAGAAAATTACAAGAAAATTTTTGAAGGTCCACAATGATCAGAGAAGCTTTTGGAAATAATTTCATGGGTCAAGTCATTTAAAATATACATAATTTTTACAAACCCTAAATCATTAAGATAATTAAATTTGGAATATACAAACATTTAAATGACTTGATTTTTGATCTCCACTATGGCTCCTGATCCAGAGAACTTACCATAAAAAATTTCAAAATATTTTGAGTTCATTTGATAACTTAAGTTGATTTTTAAAGATAAACATCATTTTTGGCATTTAAATGATTTTTAAAAATCAAAATAAACTCAAAAAATTATGAAACTTAGTTTTTTGAGTTCTTTGTGATCATGGGTATTTTCTAAAAATAAAATAATATTTAAAATAAAAACTTGATTTTTAACCTATTTTAAATGTTTAAATAATTAAAAATCCCTAAAAATCAGAAAAATAATGAAACTCAAAGAAATGTTCTAAATTGCTTCCTAATCACTTAGGAATAATTAGAATGTTTTTCCTGGTTTTCTAAATAAAGATATTGAATTTTAAAGCTTAAAAATGAATTTTTAAAAGCTAAAAATGGATTTCCACTAAAAATAATTCCAATAAATCAAGTAAAATCCATAAAAATAGAAAATGTTCTCCTCTAAGTTCTCTAACTTCAAGGAGACTTTTCAAAAATACAAAACTTAATTTTCTACATTTAAAATATTTTATATTTAATAAATACCCCAGAACTTAAAATAATTCTTAAAATTCAAATAAAATTCAAACAATTATGAAATTTTGTCCAAAGGATTCTCTGGTCTAAAGTTACCTCCAGTAAAAATTTCATGGGATTAGGATTTAGCTTGATCAAGTTAGGACTTTTCTTTGAAAAATCCTATTTTTTGCATGAAAATAATTATATAAATTAAATTAAATTTTAGAAAATCACATTTTTTCCTTTGATGTCTTAATTGACCCATGAATGAGGTAGGATAAAAATTTCAAAGTCATTTGAATTGAATTTGACAAATTATGAAGTGATAGAGCCTTAGGAGCAAATGTGTATTTTTGGGAATTAGCCTTAATTAACATTTAGGCCTAAGTTAAGGAGAGAAATAGGTAACCTCTGATCTTAATCAATTTATTTGATGTTTGAAACACAAGGGGTTAATTGGTAGAAACCAATATCACTTTCCTCATTAAAAAGATAAGTTAATAAATTTCTAAATTATTAAAATTTGGAAGTTTATTAAAACAAAATGAATTTAGGACTTAGGGGTATGACTTTTGAAGTCAATAATTAATCACTTTAATACCCCTATTTTGATTTTCAAAATAAAATTCAAATCATGAATCATGACCACCTAAAGCTTAACATTTT
>NEWO01000449.1:263207-274098 GCA_003013225.1 Phalaenopsis aphrodite | reverse complement strand
TTGGAGCGGTTCTTAGACAAATGTATGAAAAGATTTTTAAAGTGATATACTACGCTAGTAAAACTCTTAATGATGCACAAATTAACTATATTATTACTTAAAAAGAGTTACTGGCAATTGTATATGCTTTAGATAAATTTAGATCTTATTTAATTAGAGTTAAATGTATTGTGCATACTGATCACTCTGCTATTAAAAATCTAATGCAAAAGAAGAATGCTAAACCAAGGTTGATTAGATGGATACTATTGATGCAAGAATTTGATCTTGTGGTTATTGATAGGAAGAGAACTGATAATCAATTTGCTGATCATTTGTCAAGATTAGAAAACCATGAATTATCTAACACCGATAATAAAATTATTGATAGTTTTCCTGATGAACAACTTTATAATATTAATGAGTGGAAAATTCCATGGTATGCTGATATTGTTAATTATATTGTAAGTGATATTTTGCCACCTATGCTGACATTGCAACAACAAAGAAATTTTATTCATGATGCAAAAGTGTATTTTTGGGATGACCTTATTTATATAAACAATGTAAGGATCTTATTATGAGAAGATGTGTACCTTATGAAGAAACTGAGCTGATCATTCAGAAATGTCATGATTCTGAATTTGGAGGACATTTTGGGATTGATAAAACTGCTTATAAAATTTTACAAGCTGGATTTTATTTGCCTACCATATTTAAAGATGTTTATAAATATATAAAAACTTGTGATCTATGTCAACGAGTAGACAATATATCTAGAAGAAATGAAATGCCTCTAAATTTCATATTGGAAGTTGAGATCTTTGACGTTTGGGGATTAGATTTTTTGGGACCGTTTATTCCTTCATTTGGGAACTTATGTATATTAATTGTAGTGGACTACGTTTCTAAGTGGATTGAAGCACAAGCTTTACCTCGTTGTGACGCTAAAAGTGTTTCAAGATTTTTAATGAAAAATATTTTCACTAGATACGGAATGCCTAGAATGATTATCACTGACGGAGGATCCCATTTTAGGAATAAATGTATTCAGAGATTGACAAATTTAATATTATTCATAGAATCTCTACTGCCTATCATCATCAAACTAGTGGGTTAGCTAAAGTTTCTAATAGAGAGATTAAACAAATACTTGAAAAAACTGTAAAACCTAGTAGAATAGATTGGTCCACTAAATTGGATAGTGCATTATGGGCTTATAGAACTGCTTATAAAACTCCTATTGGAATGACTCCTTACAGACTGATTTTTGGAAAGGTTTGTCACTTATCAATAGAATTGGAGCATAAAGTATATTGGGTGATTAAAGAATTCAATTATAATTTGAAAGATGCTGGTAAGAAGAGATTGTTACAATTAAATGAATTGGAAGAATTAAGAAATGAGTCTTATGATAACGACAAATTTTATAAAGAAAAATTAAAGTTATGACATGATTAGAAGATTAACCAAAAGCACTTGGAACCATGATAGAAGTTTTACTTTACAACACTAGGTTGAAATTATTCCCTGGGAAATTGAAGTCTCGTTGGTTAGGGTCATTTACTGTGACTCAAGTTTATACTTACGGAGCTGTTGAAATTGAAGATCAGAAAACTAGAAATAGATTTAAAGTCAATGGTCATAGATTAAAATCATATTATGAGGGTAAAAGACCAAATTTTAAAGAGATTTTAATGATCAGTCAACCTGAATAACACCTGAATAGGTCTGGCTGACGACTTTAAACCAAGCGCTTTATGGAAGGTAACCCATATTTATCTTTACTTTATTCATGATTATAGTAGTTTTTATTTGAAATTATCACTGGTTTATGGTAATATTAAGCTCTACTATTCTTATTTACCCTTGAAAAATCTTAAAAATTGGATTCATGAAGAAAAATTGGAATGCATTCGGACCAAAGAGAAACTGTAAAAATTTTGCCTTGGGCGCCGAAGGCCCCCTCGACGCCGCTGACGGTGGGTTTTCTTGAGAGTTCAGACAAAATTAATACAGAAGTGCACCGACGGCACCCTCGAGGCCTCCAACGGCGAGACCGGTAAGATGACGGTTTCCTGTGTTCGAATGGCAGTTTTTGACGATTTTTGGGCGGGAATAGTCTTTTTAAACTCAAAAATCCAAATTCTAATCATAATTTCCCTCCAAAAACGAAGTGAAACTCTACCAATTTCTCTCCTATGGCATCCAATTCCCTAGATAATCCCAGAATGCGAGTTTTCAATCGGCAAAAGTTTATTAGTGCGGAAGCGCAATGAATCTTCAACAAGTTGCTGATGAAAAAAAGATTAATCAAAGATTGAGGATTCGTGAATCATGGATTGAATAATCCCACGATGGATATTGAAGAAACGATAATGCGGCGAAGATAGGAAGTGTTGTGCTACACTACTACCGCAGTGGTGGTTCTTGTGGTAAAATAATTTTATGTAAATTTACATGGAATCAACAAAGGAGTTGTTTATGTGCAAGAGAGATGGATCACTTTCACTCCTACATGGATCAACGAATTGTATATGATAGAAAATGTTTCGGTCTACCACTGTTCTAATTTCGTCCCAACGAGAAACCAGATGAATGAGATTTACCAGTATTTAACGGACGAAACTGACGATTAGAAAACAAGAGAAAACATGTATGTTAGTTTTTCTGCAACACTCCTGAATCCAGTTTCTAAACATTGGCTCTTTTTTATTTCTGCAAAACTGTTATCGACAATGAAGATTGGTAAAGTTTATAAAGAAAGTGCCATTTTGAATTACTGCATCCAAAGGGGACTGCCGATCAACATTGGATCTATAATTGTGAAGTTGGTTTTGGGCCTGATTGCTCACGGATCAACTTATGGGCTTGGACACCCCTCCATAATTTTCTCACTTTGCAGTCAGTTCTAAGTGTCCTATGAGAATTGGGAAAAAAGTACTGCTGCCTTGGAAGCCTTTGGATCCAACTGAAAGATTCCCATCATTTGAAGATGAAAATGACATGACCATGATAGTTGATCAATCCTCTTAGAATTCACTGTCAGTTCAACCCATAGTCCCTGATAAGTCTTTGGTGATCATGTGCCGAATCAAGAAATTGGAAAAGGAGGTATAAAATGTCATGAATGCAATTAATAATATCTCCGATTTCTTCGATCATCTATACTGGAGGATGAAAGAACATTTTGATCATTCTGGACATTTAGAAGATAGCTTGATACGACTGATGAGGAGGATGAAACTGATAGAGGAGGATTCTACTGAAGAATTTCCATTTCGACCCTTTTACAACCTTTTCGTTCATGTGCAATCAATGAGCGATCTCAGAGGAGAATCGAGTACCGAGTCTACGGATTAGTAGATTTATATTACTACCTATGCTTATAGATCTCTGTATAGTTGAGACTAAGAATAGGATGATTTATTTTCAGCATTTTGAGTGTTGTGGCTTGGATTGCGATGCTGAATTAATGTATCGAGGTTGAGAAAATACGAAACTTAGGTGTGTTATGTAACGTATATTGTGCCCCTTGGAATTTATATATAAATGTGATGTTTTGTGTTGTGAAAATTTTTATGTGCTAAGTACATCATTCAATTACTTAAAATTATGTCTATAATGATTAAATGGACGTCGTTTAGGCTTGGAATTGATCGAAATTGGAAAAATCCAGAATTTGGGCAAAATCAATAGAGCTCGCCGACGACGCCGACGGCGGGATTTTCCCGAGACTTAGGATTTAAAATCCAATTAAGCGCACCGACGACGCCATCGACCCCGCCGACGACAAGCTCACGAAAAAAACACATTTAACCGCGATTTTGACGAGTCAACTGCCACTATTCATCATCCACTTCCTCCTAAAAATGCCATTTTTGACTTAAGGCTTGAAAGATCTTGGATTGAGAGGCAATTTTAAGGCTTTTTGACACCGGATTTGATCATCTTTAGGTAAGAGCTTCACTCGAAGCTAAAAATATTTGATTTCCACCATGAATTTCTTCCACATTGAGGAGATCCGAAAAATTTGAGAATTTGAAGAAAATTTTGGAAGAAATTCATGGATTTTATTATTGAACTCTTAGAATTACTATTGGAAGCCATGATTTACATATTTGAAGTAATTTTTGGAACTTTTCTATAATTTGAGTAGATTAAAATGGCTCCACGATAAAAGAGAAGAGTTGAGTTCGACGAGTCTCGCTTCGTCAATGCGATGACTCAAACAAAATTTACTTCCATATTTAAAGGAAAGAAGTGCATACAAGATCGAGTTTTTGAAAGTCCGGGAGGAGAAATCGAACGAGTTATTGCCGAGCGAAGGTGGGAAAAATTTTGTTACACCATAAATAAAGCTGATGCAAATGTTTTGAAGGAGTTCTATGCCAATGTGATTTATTCTGATGACGGAATCATTCAAGTGCGTGGATTCCCTATTGAGTTTACTACCGCCCACATCAACACTTTTTATGAAGTCTCAGACTCTTATAGCTGCCACTACGAATCCTTTAGTATGATGGAAGGCCCCCTCAAAGATGTAATCAACTTTCTCACTGATGGGAAAGGAACATGGAAGATAAAATAGCGAGAACGGGTAAATTTTTCTGCTTCCTTGCTGAATGCCACCTCTAAGGCGTGGCACAATTTCATTTCTTCTACTCTGTTACTGACCTATCACGATAGTGAGGTAACTAGAGATAGAGCTATTCTGAATTTATGTATTCAGAATGGTAGAATTATAAATGTGGGAAGAATAATTCTTAAGAATATATTGACTATAACGAGGAGTGAGACTAGTGGAGGTCTAAGACATCCTGGACTTATTTATGCAATTTGCAAAATTTCTGGAGTAGAATTTGGATATGAAGAATGAGTTTATCCTATGAAACCCATTAGTAAGGCTAATCTAAAGACTTATAAATCCCATGAGAAATGGAGAACTAGAAGTAGAAGTGAAGAACATTCTACTAGTAGAGATGTCCCCTCTACAAGTTATGACCTTCCACCTTCTAGTTCCCCTACCCTCTCTGATTTGATGAGTGAGTTGACCTTGCAGCGTAAGAGTATAGAATTGATAAGTGAAAGGATTGGAGGTTTAGAACGCCAACATGATTATGATAGTGAGTACCTGCAGAGGCATTCAAATTTTGAGGTAGCTTATTATGAAGCTCAGGCCCGACATTACAGAGGTGAGCCTGATGTTACATTTCCTGAGTGCCCCCGATATACTCAGTATTAACCCAATCCACCTGCTGATCAAGGAGACAGAGATATAGCTTGGGATTTTGATATAAAATGAAATTGATGTACTTATGTTTGTATTTTTATTTTATGTAATCTTTTTGTAATAGAAACAAATATTTATGTATTTGGACTTTCTTTTTTATTTTGTGTACTTGGATGATTTCTAATTCTTGTTATAAAGTTAGTGTTGCAGTTAAATGTACATGTGTATTTTAATAGGTATTGAGTAGTATTGAGGATTGTAATATAATGTGATTTTTATTTCGCATTTTAGTTTTAATTGTTTTGTTTAGTATTGTGGTTGTGTTAGGAAATGTTGTGTTTATTTAATGTTTCAGTTTTATACTTATTTCAAATTTTTATGACCTAGAAATTCCTCTAATGATTTATATGTGTAGAAAGCTCGTAATATTACAGACCAGGTGAAGTAAAAATTTGAGAAGGCCTGCAAAAATTGGTGAAAATGCCTACAATACTGAGGTATAATTTATAGTTTTTCTTTCCACCTGTATTATTTCATATTTAAAAATTTTTAAGTTTCAGGGATGGAAGAAAAAGATTAACTATTAGACACATCTATAAAGTCGCGAGAAGGAAGGAGGTAGTCTAGGAAGTCTAAAGTGTGATAGAGGCGTTGAAGGTTACCATTAGAGTGTAACAATTGTGAGGAATTTCTTTGAGAGATTGTAAGAGTGGAGGAAAAGTGAGAGATTTCTTCCTCTTTGCTACTTCAAAGAGGAATTCTGTGTGCTGTAAAGAAAGGAAGAGATTCAGAGGAACTTCAAGGAGTGTGCTTGGGGAGAAATTAGAGATAAGTTATTTACTTGTTGTAGTTTGTATGACTTTGATTTTATATATGAATTTCGAGTTTTGTTGTGTTTTCCCCATGAGATCTGAGTAGTTTTCTCGGTCTTTCTCCTTATCTCGAGATTTGTGAAATGGTGATTTGAAGTGGTGAAGCCATGAAAATGTTTAAGAAATTGTGATGATCTTTTCACTTCGATCTTAATTTACTTTCAATCTGGCCAATTGATTTGTTAAAATATATTGAGTTTTACAACTAAAGTGAAGATTACATCCAAGATTCAGGGAGGTCAAAGCCCTTGGAAGTTGGGTGCAAATAAATAAGGAAATATTATTATCGGGCGAAGAATTGGAGATTTTAGAGTGACCGACTAAAATCTCTAATTCAGTCATATCGTTTGGGTGCTGATGTGTAGATGTTAGCCCTCAGGTGAGGGGAACGTGGGAGCTCCGAAGTGAGAGCCGGTATCCTCTCAGCCTAGCCACAGAATCAGTAACCAAGCATAGGATTAGTCAATGTTCTTTATGCCTGGACCAAAGGGTAAATAATATGTATGCTCTTATTTGACACAATAAATTGAACTAATTCATTTTATCCATTCACTATAATTTCTTGACAAGGAGAATGATGCTTTCTTATATATTGAATATCACAATTACACCCTACTTTTTATCATTAGTTACTTATTAGTTTTTAAAATTATCTATTTATTTCAATTGCCTATTAGTGACAGATAAGCATATTGAACGTCATTGTTGTGATTAAAGTTTTGCTTTTCTAAAGTCTTTGTCCGTAATTCTAAACAATTCCCTGTGGGATCGATATCTAGGTTTCCATTAGAGCCTTATATTACTTGAACGATACGTATACTTGCGTTGAAGAATTAGTCTTTAAAATTATTGAATATTATAATTATACATCTTAACCAAATCAGACACATCTATAAAGTTGCGATCAAGTCTTTGGACACAGTTGCTAGAAATTAAATCTTCTAGTAGCGTCATCAAATTCTTGTATTTGTCGATTACAAAAAAAAGTTGGTCATGGACCTTTGTTTTTATCAACATTAACTAATCTATGGTTTAAAATTTTGAGTTATCCTAGAGTTTGGTCAAATTTAATTTATTAAGGGATTTTCTTTTTATGTAGTGATTTGTTTGATCCCTAAATTTGTCAGTTATGATGAAAAATCAGAGTTTTTTTTAAAGTTTTTAGTTTCAATTTTCCTAGTATGTCGATTGGTGTCAAAAATCATAGTTTTTATAATGTTTGAATTTAGTTTCCTCTCCTAAGTGTTCCTGTTCCTCATTCCTAGAGTTTTCAATTGTCAAAACTTTATATTCTAAAAGATTAAACCTAAACCTTTCTAATTCCATGTCATATTCATGTGTTACTCACATTTGATTGAATATATTTTATCTTTTAATACAGAAAGAATTTTTTGGAAACCATATTTTTCATGCAAAAATTGTATGAGTAATATGAGTTTACTTTTCTATAAAACATATGGATTCAGAATGGTCCAAGTCGGATAAACTCATAAGCTTAGGTTAAAAAATTATATGTTTTTTGAAGAGAAATTAAATTCATTCAATATACACTTGTGCTATGGAGTATACATGTTTAGCTTGTAATTCTATATTTCTAATCATGTATTCCAACTTGCAGAGAAAAAACAAAGTTCATTTAACTTATGAAAAAGTAAAAGCACAATAAGATCATACAAACACACACTCACACATTAACATAATAATGCGTGCAAGTACACATACACACAATCCCACAAATTACATGTTTTCTTTCTTTTCTTTTATCTATTACATGTACATGTACAACATCTTGCGTCACATGGAATTACAAACTAAACATATATTAACCTACATGAACAAGACTTAATGTATATGTTCCATTTTACATGAGGTAAATCCATTGTGTTATATATATATACACACACATACACACATACATACATATACATACCTGCATTACACTTAAGTGTATACACACATACATATACATATATACCTACATGTATAAATAATTAACAATGTTCTCTCTTCTTTCTCCAAATTGAACTCAAGTGGAACAAAACTAAGGTTGGCTAGGCTTGGGTCAGAGTTCCTTGGGTTTGGTGAATTAACTGATAAATTAATTAATTAATTAAATTGTTCAAGTTTTTAATTAGTGAAGTGAGTGTTTTATGGGTTAATTAAAAGATCTATGTTTTAATTTACAACAAGTTTTGAAGTTAATTAATGTTCCGTATATTCATCTAGGGGAAAATGTGTGCTATGGTTCATGGGTTTTTAAGGATTTTGCCCTAATTCTCTTTTGTTTTGATTAAAAAGAAAGCAAGGACATGCTAATTATGTAAAATTACATCACATAAGCACATTACCCTAAGATTCATGCAAAATCCTTATGGATTCAACATGGAATATGTAACATAAAGCATTTAAAACACATTAACATGAAAAGCCCTATAATTCTACCTTGAAACTGTATAGAACATTCATAAAATTAACATAAAACATGCACATTTCAAAAGCCCTATGAATTAGATAGGAAATTTGGAAAATTTTGAAAAAGTATGATGAAATTTAAAAAATAACATATGAAGTCAGTAAACACATGCATAAACATTAAAACCTTCAGATAATTTTTGAAAAACAAACATAAACATGGAAGAACATGGATGATTTTGAATCGCACTTGATAAATTTAAAATCCCTATGATAACATGCAAGATTCATGTTTGAATTTGATAATTATAAGGAAGAAATTTAAAATACAGAAATTAGAATCCACTTAACTTGAGTTTAAAGTCACAGTTTTGTTATTTAACCAAATGAATTAGGGAATGGAAGATGTTTTGACTTTGCACTTAGGAGAGGAGAGGGAGTGGTGGGGTTTTTGAAATTTTTTGAAGGAATCAAGAGTGGGGATGTATTGGTTTCTCTTTATATGAGGGATAGGGGTTATATGAAAATTAAGGGGAAAATTGTAGAGGGAATGGTTGAAAAGGAGTGAAAATTAAAATGGGGGCATGAAATGAATTTTCAAAAAAGGGAAGGACATTTAAGTAATTTTCTGAGGTATTTATGTAGAAAATCAAGTATATTTCATTTTGAATTGGAAAATATGGTTTGAACTGTTTCAAGAAAGATCTCTAGCTCAAGATATTAGCATTAGAAAGTGGCTAGGTGGTTCGGGAGGTGGTGGTTACAAGGTAGATATGAGTTGGTTATGGCCAAAAATCAACTTAGGATCATTTGATAGAGAAAAATATAAAAAATTATTTGTTCAATTCATTTTGGCTAATTCAAGCTCTTTGAAAAGATATGATTGGTCAAAGTGGGCCCAAACCCTCAGAAGAGAGAAAATGATTAATTTCAAGTAAGAGAATTATATGATTTTATTAATTAAAATTATGTAATTTTGAATTTAGAGCAACTTTAGTTGAAGTCTCAGGTTGATTTGAAGTCATTTTGAAATAGGTGTGGTCAGATTTTTATTATATTATCAAAATTATTATTTTTCTCTCTCTTGAGTATCGTTGGCTCAAGAGGCCTCCAACTAGAATCTAATTTATGTGTAGATGGACTTATTTGAAATATTTTGATGGTATGGATACAATGAAGAAGTCAATTTTTAAAAATAATGACTCGTAAAAAAAAAATTATGCAAAACTAACTTTTATGCATGAAAAATGTAAGAGCCTAATTTTACATAAAAATGGTGTTTGATGACCACCAAACTAGTTTTCTTGATTTTGATATTTTGAATATCATGCAACTTATAGATTGTAATTTAGATCACTGGATTGACTTGTGGAAGAAAACAATAATTTTATGGTTTATGACGATTAGGCTCTTGCATGAAAATTTGACTTAAGACTTTTTACGTATAAATTATTTCAAATGATTGTTGAACTTATTTAAATGGTATTTATAAGTGATAATAAGCTTCATTAATCCTTCAAAATTACCCCTTGAGTTTTACAATCATCTTGGGAGAGAAAATATTATCTTAGGGTTTTGGTGATTAAAGCTGATTTTAAGGTTATCTCTGAGTTTGAATAAGATTATTTTGATTTCCTTGGATTTTATTCAGTTAAAATTTTTTTTCTTAACTTAGGGTTTCCTCAAGACCAAGCTCAAGTGAATTTCAATTAAGCTTTAGCCACAAGTATAGGTTTAACAAAAAATGAGGTCAACATGTACCTTATAAAAAATTAAATAGATGTAGCAATGATTTTACACTAGCTATAAGCCATATACAATTATTGGTCATTCATAGTTTGGGGAATAAACTTAATTGAACCACTTCTTCCTATTAAGGTCCAAAAAAATTATATCAGGGATGGTTGAATTTTTTTTAAATGGATTTAAAAAAAATAATATAAATGATCATTACAAACTAAATGTGTAACTAAAGCAAAAGAATTCATATATTATCTTCTACTAAATATTTTTGCTAATAATGGAGCCCAATTTTTTATAAAAAGATTAAGAATTTATGCCAAGCTCAGAAGATCTTCTTCAAGTTTTTCTAATTTTGACATATGGACCAACATATATGTAGAAGTTGCTAACTAATTAATTCAAATATTGGAGGGTCAAGGGAGCCATCGTTCTTATAAGAGATCAAGGCAAATGCAATAAGCATTAATATCATTATAATAAAAGAAAATTACTATTTACCATGTACATGAATTACATATGTATCATGATAATACATCATGCTAAGTAAAATTATACTAAATAGTTCCATTAGTGGCATCAATGAAAGGAATCAATAAGATAAAAAAAAGTGGTAAGTTAGATTTTTTACAAATGTGTTAATTAATTTCTATGT
>NEWO01000449.1:251287-263149 GCA_003013225.1 Phalaenopsis aphrodite | reverse complement strand
TCTTGTCCATGTTAAAATTTCATCCTAATTAGCTTCTGATCATGCAACGTTTTCAGCTTTTCCTTACAGATTTTTGCATTCTCTTTCACTTACTTTCTAATTTCTTAAAATTCATTCAGCTCTAGTAATTTTTTCTCTACCAGATCTTTTAAATTATAATTAAATTCCTTGACTGCCTAGTAAACTTTGTGTTCAAATTTTAGTAGCAGGTGGTACACTTTTCCAAAAATTAGTCTATAGAGTAACAAACAAAAGGGGGTGACCTGACCCGCAATTATGCAGATATTTATGTTCCCGGATATGGCCAAAACCTTCACCTAATTTATATTTAGCAGCTAGTAATAACAAATATAATATTATAAAATTTAGATTAATGGTTTTCTCATTAGGGGTACTACGCAAGTATACACATCGTTTCAAGTAATATAGAGTTTTCTTTAAAAACCCCAGTATCGATCCCATAAAGAAATTAAAGGAAAGAAGTAAATTTAGGAGTTTTAAATATGAATAAACTTTACTTAAGACTGCAAAAAATAATTAAAGTAGTTTATGCAATGAAATAAAGTTTATTAATTCCTACAAATGTAAGTTAAAAGCAAATGCAAATTTTTAGAAAATTCAAGATATATATATAAAAACTTTCTGCTTGCAAATAATTCATAATCAATGTATGATTTCAAAATTTTAGAGGTTTAACTGTGATATTGTAAAAAATAGGAGCATGCATATTCTTTACCTTTTCTGAGCAAAAGAACATTAGTTAATATATAGTTGGTGTCGGCATGAATAGTAGTGCTGGGTAGGTTCTAGTCCCTCACTCCTAGATTACCCACTTTGCCCTCTATAGGACCTACCAGTGACCCTTAGTTCCAATCTCTAGACCAAATTGATAAAAAAAAATTAGCCTATCACCCTAGAAACATCAATTCTATGCCCATCAAATCTTATCTACCTATTTATTTGTACTCCCCCTCAGACGATCGCCATGGCTCTTTCCAAAGTGAAATGTGACAATCACTAGTTAGAGAAATCTTAGCCCTCTTGGGTTCTTAATTTTCATAACAAATTTTAACAATACAAGTGGCCAAATTGTAAAGTAAATGAAAAACCAGTGAAAATATCATCATAAATTTTTGAAATAGAAGAACTATTCAAGTCAAAACCACCACTTGATGACTTCATATTGGAAGGAGAAAGAAGAAAACTACTCAGAATTCATGGGTATAACAAAATAAAATATAGTTATAAAACTTAAATCCAAAGTACAATACTAAAAGAAAAGTTACAAATACTTAATTGAAATGTTTACCCAACCTTCGTTGTTTCCTGACTTCTCTAACTCCAATAAACTCTCACAAGACTCACAAAACTCCAAAAATCATAAAGTCTCACAAAACCTTGCTAAGGTGGCCGCCCACTCTATATGGGTACCTCCCCTTCTTAAAATGACTCTAGAACTCTCCCGACTTGTAGAATTAATCTATATATATATAAAGCATCTAAAATCACCAAGGGTTGCTTCAAACATCTCTTCAAAATTTGACCTCATTCAATGGATCCTCTAGAAACTGACTCTGGTGCCTAAGCGCCAAAACTGTCACATCTAAGCACCATAAAAATCTTTATCTGATGCCTAGGCGCCAGTTTTGCTGAATTTGACAATTTTTTTTTGGTTTGGTCCATTTTGCTTCTTTTTGATGTATTTTTGCTCATTTTTTCTCTTAAACTCTTCTTCTTCCACCTACAACCAAAAACACACAAATTACTTTTCATTAACGCATAATAGCCTAAAAAATGGGTATACAATGTGCATAAAAATAGGTAACTTTAAAGTGCATCAATTCCTCCAAACTTAAATGTTTATTGTCCTCAAGTAACCCTTTTATTAAATAAAACATTAAAACATGTGATAGTGGGTTTCACTTAAAGATTCCTATAATTTTTGTTCTAAAAATGTGATAATAGAACTTAAGCATAATTTTTAATAACTTAGGTTAGAATCGAAATATAAGGATACTCAATACTCAAGTATAGGAATTTTGATTTCTTATTCATTTTGAAAATAATTGTAATTTATCATGCTCAAATGTCTCATAAAAAATTAAAAGAAAAGAATTTATATGAGAACTCTACTAATAAAGATACTAATACTTTCAAATTTTAAATAATCTTAAAAATATAAATAAATCTTTTTTCCTTAAGTTGATTCAATTGAAGCCAATTCTTGATTATGCATTTCCTCAAGCTTCTCCTCACTTTTTTTTTGCTTTTCCTTTTTCCTTTAAGAAAAATAATAAAAACACATATCTAAAATTTCATACTAAAAATCTTAACATTTTGAACTACCCCTTGCAACTAGAAAATTTGACTTATGACTATCATAACATTATAGAATAAAACATATAGTTTTCTAAAGTTAACACCACATATCAGAGGTTGTGTTAAAATAATTTTAGAAATATAGTTTATTGAGGACAAATAAAGTTTAGTTTTAAAAAGTTTTTCCCCCTTCCCTTAAATTAAATTTTTAAATAACTAAAAATAGTATAGTTTATAATAGGCATGAAGAAAGAGAAAAGTTTAAGATTTGCTATACAATTTTTGGCCTTCACTAAATGTATGGAAAATCCATGGTGAAATCACAAAATTACTAAGCCAAAATGTAGATCTAACCTCAAGAAGATGGAATTTAGTGGTTTTGTGCTAAAAAAATTTGAAGTTTGGAGCACTAAGATGAACCTTAATGCTATTTTTCGCCAAAAAGAGGAGGAAGAAGAAGGTTTGGCATAAAAAATGACATGGATTCAGTTTAAATCATTAAAATCTTGAGTTTTAGTTGGTTCAGTTGAACCGACACCTAGGCTCCATGTTATGCTAGAGTCTGACGCATAGGCGCCAGTTATGGTGCCTAGGTGTCAAACCCGAAATTTCTCATTCTTTGGATTTTAAGTGTAACACAAGAAGTCTAAAGCCTTTAAACCAAAAATTCTCTTTAAATCAATATCAAAACTCATGTTTATGATCTCTCCAATATCTTTTATCTTCCAATTTTTCAATTATAATTTTAATTTGAGATTAATTCCACCCTTCTAAAACATGATTTTCATAAACATAACTTCTTTAATAACTATAAAACAACAATACAACGGACACTATAAGAAGTACAACAAACAACACAAGCAAACCAACATGCAATCAACTACTAAATAAAGTAGCACACAACTCAACTACTACTAAAGTAAACATGACAAATCAAACACACTTAATTCTAGTTAAACTTCAATGGTTGTTGACTGAATTTTCGTCCCTCTTCTCTAATGTTGAAAAGTTACGGTCAAAGACATGAAAGAAAGGGGTGCGAGGGAAATCCATAACCATCTTCTCATCTATCCATTTGTTGTTACAATACATTGATACTTGAGAATCCTGATAACATGCCATGTGATTGAATTGAAGCTTCATTTTCCACTCCAAATGCTCATATTGATGATACATCTCATGTAATTTGTTGTGTAGTAATGAAAGCTTCTCTTCAATTCTTCCCAAATTGATAGTCATCCTCTTTAAACTCAATGCTAGGAACCCATTGAAATAAGTTTGGGCATCTTTTTGCACAAACCTATCTCCATTTCCCACACCATTGTTTGTACTCTCTATGGAAGCAAGAACTCAAACTCCTAAATTCCTTATCTCAGGAAAAATTTTCAAGGTTTTGGTGATTGGGGACAAAGATAGGAATGTTTAAAAAGAAAGAAGTGGAAAAAAATGCCAAGGGGTAGTTTTTCCACAACCATCAACCGTGGTGCCTTGGCACCAAATTCACTAGGCTCTAGCACGTAAGCGCCTGTCAGTGCCTTAGTGAACACTATATCACCTTTTGTCGAATCTTTCAAGATCCAATCATGTTTAAATCTTTAAAAAGTGTTTTAAAATTAAAACTTTTACAATAGGAGGTCGCAGTACTGCATCTATAATAATCATAAATCAAACCATACGAATTATAGTGGGCTGCCACCCACCCAATGCATGGTTTAACGGCGTCAGCTTGACGTATCCAAATGTTTTACTTAGACTGACCCATAATCAAAGTTTCTTTATAAAAGGGCTTATTCTCACCCATATAAGGTTTTAACCTATGCCCATTTACATTAATTATATGTTCAGGTTTCGAATCTTTAATATCCACAAACACATAAGGATAAACTTTTATCATAATAAATAACCCCATCCACCTGGAATTAAGCTTTTTGGAAAATAATTTCAACCGAGTATTGTATAATAAAACCTCTAGTCCAGGATAAAACTCTTTTCTTAAAATATTTTGATCAACCAAATTTTTCATATTTTTTTTATAAATTCTAGCATTTTTATAAGATTCATTCATAATTTCCTCAAGCTCGTATAATTGTAATAATCATTTTTTCTCTAGCATCCACTAAAATATAATTAAATTCTTTTATAGCCTAAGTAAGCTTTATTAACTAATTCAACGAGAAAATGACAAGCTTTTCCAAATTTGAGCATATAAAGTGATATTCCTATAGAAGTTTTATATGCAGTCCTATAAGCCTAGAATGCAGATTCAAGTCTATCGGATGAATCAGTTCTATTAGGATTTACATTATTTTCCAATATTCTTTTAATTTCTTGATTTAATACTTATGCTAAATCACTGGTCTGAGGGTGATAAGCTGTGGCAATTTGATTTGTAATTCCATATTTCTTAAATAATGTGCAAATCCTAAAATTTTTAAAGTGACTTCCCCCATCAGTAATGATCACTCTTAGCATTCAAAATTTGACAAATATATTTTTCCTTAAAAATTTTGAAACACTCAGAGCATCACAATGCCCCAAAGCTATAGCTTCAATCCATTTAGACACATAATCCACAACTAATAAGATATAAATTTTTCTAGAAGATGGTACAAATGGTCTTATAAAATCTAAACCCCAAACATAAAAAATTTCAACTTCCAAAGTAAAATTTAGGGGCATTTCATCTCTTTTAGAAACATTGCCTACTCTCTGACATCGATCAAAAGCTTTCACACATATATTAAAATCCTTAAACAATGTAGGCTAGTAAAATCCAGAGTGTAAAATTTTAAATGCAGTCTTATCCACTCCATAGTGTCCCTCAAAATTGGATATATGAAATTTTTGTATAATTTCCTAGGTTTCATTAATTGGTACACATCTTCAAATGACCGAGTCTCGACATTTTTTATATAAATAATGGTCATCCCAAAAGTAAAATTTTACATTGTAAATAAATTTCTTCTTCTGGTGGCTTGTTAGTTCATATGGTAAAAAACTACTAACAAAGTAGTTAACTATGTATTCATACCACGCTATATGCCCTTCAACAAAATCATAAAGTTGTTTATCAGGAAAATTTTTATTTATATCATCCTCAATGTTCTATTTATTTTCTTGTTCAAGTCTTGACAGATGAACAACAATTTGATTATAAACATCTTTCCTATCCACTATCTGAAAATCAAACTCTTGCAAAAGAAGGACCCATCTGATTAATCTTGGTTTCACATCCTTCTCTGACATAAGATATTTAATAACAAAATGATCAGTGTGCACAATGCATATAGCTCCATTTAGATATGGTCTAAATTTATCAAAAACATATACTATTGTCATTAACTCTGTTTCAGTTGTTGTGTAATTAAATTGAGCTTTATTAAGAGTTTTTCTCGTATAATATATGACTTTAAAAATCTTATCATATTTTTGTCCCAAAACAACCCAAATAGTGTAATCACTTGCATTAAACATTAACTCAAATGGTTTTTCCTAGTCAGTTGAAATAATGATAGATGCAATGATTAATTTTTCTTTTAATAATTTGAAGGTGTTTAGGCAACTATCATTACAATCAAAATTTGTTTCTTTTTCTAAGAGATGGAATAGAGGCTTAGCAATTTTTAAAAAATTGTTAATATATCTCTTGTAAAATCCAGCTTCTTCTAGAAAACTCCTTGCTGCTTTTACTGATGTAGGAGGTTGTAATTCATCAATAACTTGAACTTTTGCTAGATCAATTTTCATGTCATTTTAAAAAATCTTATGTCCTAACATAATTCCTCCTGTGACCATAAATTGTCATTTTTCCTATGTAAGAACTAAATTAGTTTCTTCATAGTCTTTTAGAACCCTGGCTAAATGATCTAAACATGAATAAAAAGAGGTTCTAAAAACTCTGAAATTATCCATAAAAACTCCTATCCCTTTCTCAATTAAGTCACAAAAAATACACATCATACACTTTTAGAAAGTTGCAGGTGCATTACATGAACCAAAATACATTCTTCTAAAAACAAAAGTTCCATAAAGACTTGTAAATGTAATATTTTCTGATCTTTCAAAGAAATAATATCTATCCAAAAAGCATAAATAGCATTGCCCAATGAGTCTATCTAATATTTGTTTCAAGAAAGGTAAGGGAAAGTAATCATTTCTAGTGGTAAGGTTTAATTTTCTATAATAAATAAAGATTCACCATCTAGTTACTTGTCTTATTGGAATCAATACATTCCTTTCATTAACAACTAATGCCAGTTCTCGTTTCTTAGGAACACACTGAATAGGACAAACCCATGTACTATCAAAAATAGGATAAATAATTCCTGCATCTAACCACTTTAACATTTCTTTATTTACCACTTCTTTCATTATTGGATGTAATCTTCTTCGTGGATCATCCCTAGGTTTATGGTTATCTTCCATTAAAATTCTGCGCCTATAGATTGAAGGACTGATTCATTTAATATTAGCTAATATCCATCCAAAAGCTTTTTAATAACTTCTCAATGTCTCCAATAATTTTTTCTTCCTGATCTTTTGTTAAATTTGAGGTTATTATAACAAGTAAAGTTGATGAACTTCCTAAAAATATGTACTTCAAATGCATAGGAAGCACTTTCATTTCAAGTTCAAGAGGTTTTTGAATTGAAGGGATCAGAGAATTATTATTTTCAATAATATCCAAAATCTTAAAATTTTCCTGAACATAATTAGTATCCTTAGCATTTGTCTCATATGTTTTTTCTTCAAAATCACTTTCAGTCTCACTTTCCAAGTATTTCAAATCTGATATAACTTCATCTTTTCCTTAGACATGACTTCACATCTTTCTTGGTAATGTTCAACAATTAGATAATCAATAATACCCATCTTATAACATTTAACATCTTTTTCTTTAGCAGTATACTTCATTGACTTCAGAATATTAAATGTTACTTCGTAGTCTTTAACTCTCATGGTTAATTCCCCTTTCTACACATTAATCACAACCATCCAGTTGTAAGGAAAGGTCTCCCCAGAATAATAAGAATTTCTTTATCTTCTTCCATGTCTGGAATAATGAAATTCATAGGGAAGATAAATTTATCCACCTTAACTATTACTTCTTCTATAACCCCTTTGATCAATTAGCTAAATGTAGGGTTACAGTAGTGGGAGAAATCTCTCTTATGTTTAACCTTCTAAGAATAGATAAAGACATGAGTTTAATGCTAGCTCCTAAATTTCATAATGCTTTTCCATACACATTTTTTCACCAATTGCACAAGTTATAGTAAAATCACCAGGGTTTTTAAGCTTTTGAGGAAGCTTCTTTTGAATTATTGCACTACATTCTTCATTAAGTGCAACCGTTTCATAAGCTTCAAACTTTCTCTTTTTATTTAATATATCTTTCATAAATTCGACATAACTCGACATTTATTTCAAAGCTTCTACAAATAGAATGTTGATTGTATGCTTTTTAAATATCTCAAAAAACTTGGAAAATTGTTGATCAAGATTTTTCTTTCTAAGTTTTTGAGGAAAAGAAGGTGGTGGTATTTTTGAATAAATTTTAGTTAGAGAGACATGCTATTCTTTATCCTTAGAAATAATTTCTTTTGGTTTTTTAGTTTCTTCAGTTTCTCTCTCAACTCCAATCTCTTTTGAATTCCAATGTTTATTTCCTTTCCACTCCTAAGTGGAACAACATTAATTTTTTCTTGCTCTTTACTTTTGTCATTCAATTTTATCTCAACATTACAAAGAAATGTTCCCTGAGGTCTATTGCTCTATTACTAAGTGCATTAGCAATCTATTCTGGTCGATTCTCAATATTTCTTATTGTAGCACCTTGGATTTATAATTGATTCCCCATTTGTAAAACTACTTCTTCTATAGACAAATTATTTTCCTTAAATTGTTGGTTATTGAAGCCAGAAGGATAAGAAGGTTGATAGTTAGAATTACCCTGGTTGTTCCAATTTTCTATTAAGTTTGCTTAAGGGTTCCCCCATTGCTCATTTCCACCACTAGAATTATTATTATTCCAGTTAAAGTTGGGATGGTTTTTCCAACCTAGGTAATAAAAGTTAGAATATAGGTTATTGGGTTTATTATTAACTGCATGTAAAGTATCCAATGATTGAGAATCATTCAATTATCCTATTAAATTTTCCTCACTCACTTGAGGTGTTCAAGAAATGTTTATTGCAAAATTATCTAATTTCCTAGATATCACAAAAACTTGTGATTCCAAGATAGATATAACATCATTATCATAAATATTAGCTACTCTATAAGGATTTACCCTTTTTGAAGGCCATTAAAAATTATTAGTATTTATCTCTTCAATTAAAGCATATGCTTCATCAAATGGTTTTGACATTAAAAACCCTCCAGCAACAACATCAATTATAGTATAAGGGATCCTATTAACCTATTATAAAATGTTTGAATGATTAATTAGTTAGGTAGAGCATGATGTGACACTTTCTAAGGAGTTCCTTAAATCGTTCCCAAGCTTCATAAATTGACTCTCCTACATGCTGAGTAATAAAAGTAATATTATTTCTTAGCTTAGTAGTTTTTTAAGGAGGAAAGTATTTAGCCAGGATTTTTTGTGCCAAATCCCCCCAAGTTCTAATAAATCCAGGTGCTAACAAATTTAAGCACATTTTAGCTTTATCCCTTAAGAAAAAAGGAAAAAATTCAAAGTCTAACTGCATCATTTGATATGCATCATATTTGAATGTAGTACACAGTTCCTAAATACTTGCAAGAAGTAAATTTGGATCCTCAAATTGTGTTCCCCATAAATGATTATTTTGCACCATTTCTATTATTGCAGGTTTATGTTCAAACGAGTTAGTTGCTATAGTAAGAGTTTGAATAATAATGTGAATTTCAACTATTGTACGGTTTGCATAATTCCTTAAAGGTGTTTGTACATTTTGATGTTAATTTTCAGTAGTTAAAATCGAGTGTTATTTTTTGATGCGTTTGCCATTTCTTGAGAACTGTGAAGTTATTTTTCTTTTCAAATACTTCTTATAGTTCGTTCAAATTTAGAATTGTAGGGTACTAAACCTTTAGATCCCAAACCTTGTATGCAAATGATAAAATTCAGAAAATAAAATACTTAAAATATCTAAGTAAAAATTTTTATATATTTAAGTTTTTGCAATTTTTTTTTGTTTTTATAATTTTCAAATATTAAAATAATTCTAAAACTATTTTTTTAGTTATTCTATAATTCAAATAAGGGTTCTAAGTCAAAAAAATTTTGAAATAAAATTTATTTTAAGCTCCCCGGCAACGACGCCAAAAAGTTGTCTCGACCCGCAATTACACAGATATTTATGTTCCCGAATATGGTCAAAATCTTGACCCAATTTATATTTAGCGGCTAGTGAGAACAAATGTAATATTATAAAAATTTTGATTAATAATTTTTTCACTAGGGATACTACGCAAGTATACGTATTCTTTCAAGTAATATAGAGTTTTCTTTAAGAACCCCAGTATCGATCTCAGAGGGAAATTAAAAGCAAAAAGCAAATTTAGGAATTTTAACTATGAAAAACCTTTACTTAAGTTGCAGAAAATATTTAAAGTATTTTATGCAATGAAATAAAATTTACTAATTCCTAAAAATGTAAGTTAAAAGTAAATGCAAAGTTTTAGAAACTTCAAGATATTTATAAAGAGACTTTCTTTATGCAAACAATTCATAATCAATGTATGATTTCAAATGTTTAGAAGTTTAACTATGGTATTGTGACAAATAGTAGCATACTTATTCTTTACATCTTTCAAGCATAAATAACATTGACTAATCTTAAGTTGGTGTCGACATGTATAGTAGTGTTGAGTAGGTTCTAGTCTCTCACTCCTAGATCACCCACTGTGCCTTCTGTATAGAACCTACCAGTGAACCTTAGTTCCAATCTCTAGACCAAATTGATAAAAGAATCTAGCTTGTCATCCTAGAAATATCTATTCTACGATCATCAAATCTTATCTCTCGATCTATTTGCACTCCCCCTCGGACAATAGCCAAGGCTCTTTCCAAAGTGAAATGTTATAGTCAGTAGTTAGAGAATTCATAGCCCTCTTGGGTCTTTAAGTTTCTCAACAAATTTCAACAATAAAATTAACCAAATTGTAAAGTAAATGAAGGACTGGTGAAAATAGCATCACAAAATTTTGAAATAGAAGAAGTTCTAATCAAGTTAAAACCACCACTTGATTACGTCACATTGCAAGGAGGAAGAAGAAAAATACTCAAAATACATGGGGATAACAAAACAAAACATATTTATTAAACTGAAATCTAAAGTAAAATACTTAAAGAAAAGATACAAATACATAACTGAAATGTTTCCCCAACCTTTGAAGTTTCCTGACTTCTTTGACTCCAATAGACTCTCACAAGGCTCACAAAACTCTTAAAATCACAAAGGCTCGCAAATCCTTACTAAGGTGGCCGCCCACTCTATATGGGTGCCTCCCCTTCTCAAAATGACTCCAAAACTCTCCCTAGAAATGCAGAATTAATCTATTTATATAGAGCTTAAAAAGTCACCAAGGTTTGCTTCAGACATCTTTTCAAAATTCGACCTCATTCAATGGATCTTCTAGAAACTAACTTTGGTGCATAGGTGCCTAAACTGTCGTGCCTAGGTGCCAGTCGCGATCTTCATCTGGCGCCTAGGCTCCAGTTTGACTGATTTTGATAATTCTTCTTTGTTTGGCTTATTTTGTTCTTTTTTTTTATGTAGTTTTGTTCTTTTTTGCTTTTAAACTCTTTTTTTTTGCACCTGTAACAAAAAAACACAAAATACCTTTCATTAAAGCATAATAACTTAAAAAATGGGTATACAATGTGCATAAAAATAGGTAATTTTAAAGTGGATTAGGGGGTCTTAAAGCAGTCCAATAAGGCCATATAAGGGACTAATCATTTCTACAAAAGTTGACTTCTTTTTTCTAGAATCACCTTCATTTCCCTATTAGAAAGCCTCAGCTAATCTACTAGTCTGGGATGTCAACCTTGTGTGCTAAACTTGACAACTACACTCCATCTTTTTGTTACAAAAATGACTTTCTTCATCAATAATGAACACTTTAGGTGTTCCAAATTGACTGAAAATGCACTTCTTCCAAAATTTTAGAATTCTCTTACCCTTAGAATTAGGCAATGTCATAACTTCAATCCAATTAGAGACAATTTACTGGTACCAAAATAAATGATTTGGCTCTGTCGGCACTATTTTTGGTGTGAAGTTTGCCCGTAAGAAGCTGTCGGTCATCGGAATTGAAATCCCGTTGCCCGCTTCGGAAGGACGTTGAAAAAGTTGGGTTTTGAAAAAGATGAAGTCAAATTGACTCCATAATTTTCATAGTTTAGATGAAGGAGCGCTTTTATCTCAAATCCTGTATCTATCTCGAAGGATAAACACAAAAATTGAGGGTGAGGCTCGATCAAATAAACTAAAGAAAGTTATGACATCCGTTTGATCTACGAAACCAATATATTAGCCGACAAATTCCCCTATT
>NEWO01000449.1:213181-250952 GCA_003013225.1 Phalaenopsis aphrodite | reverse complement strand
ATTTTTTTATAATATAATTATCCATTATATTTTAAATGTATTTTGAAATTAAATTACTAATAATCTGGACCATAAGTAAGATCAAGCTTAGAAATGTATTTTGCATATAAATCATCATCTTTTAGTGTTATAAGTTAGGTTTCTTTGATATTTAGGATGGAGACAGAGACGATAACCCCATCAAAATTATACACTAGGCTTAGCCACACTTGTTGCACACACTTAGGTGTTGGGATTACTTCACTTTATTCCAGATACTTATTTAGAATACTGTAGGGTCTAGTTCAATTTTTCATATGTTTGGCTATTGTTCCTGGGTTTGCACCTTGCCAGACCTTTTGCATGTTGAATTTTGTATGTTTACTGGGTGTGTGACTTGCGTACTAGTTAATGAGGGGTGCTTTTCTTGTAAAGAGCCATGCCTAATATGGAGGAGCAAACATGGTTTAAACTAATATATTATCTAATGACACTTCTTAGCTTCCTCTTGTTGGATATAGTTTATTACACATTGCATAAGATAACTCACACTAACTCAATGCTTGCAGGTCGAGTCTTTTTTTGAATTTTTATCTGTAATTTGCTTAGAGTCCCTAGATCTATGTTTGTGTTAGAAATAAACTATGAGCAAGGGTTTCAAGGTGCTTGATATGTGGAACCGTGTGTTGAAGAACATTATGCATATGTCTCGTACCTTAATTCTGGATTCATATTACTGTATAGAATGTTGGATCAAACATGTATATACAGAGTTTTACTACCCTTTGGTCTTTCATGGATATGTAGCTGACCTACTGGCCTCAATCTACCTATTTATTTTATTCATGTGGCTTGTTTACTTCTATGTTGAGTGCCAAATTTTCCCTTTATTCTAACTGTGGTTTGTTCGGGCTCTTTGCATGTCGCGCTTATGCTTTTTAAGTTAAAAATATTTGTTACAAAATCATAAGCAATTTATCTTCATTAAAATTTAGGATTAAAATTGCACCACTTTTAAATCAACATTTTGCTTCATGCTTTACATTTTCTGCTTGGCCTTCAGACGAGATTTAAAAAATTTATGCATAAATAGCTTTATCCTAAGTCTTACTAATAGAACCTTTACATTAAGTAATACTCTAGAAAATTACATCATATCTGCATATCTTGAGGAGAATTCTTACTTCTCCAAACTAGTTAGTTAAGCATATATTTTTCAAGCTTAAGTGGTTTTCTAGCACGATTAAGAGGTTAGAGGTTTCCCTAATCTCAACCGGGGGTTAGCCCTTTGTGAGATGGTTGATCCCGGTGAAACATAGTTACGTAAAAATTATATAGTTGACTCTACTATGCAACGGTGCCAAAAGCTTGATGCAATATTTTATGAATTAGAAATTTAAGGAATTAATGTTGCGATTCTATGCTAGTATACGTATCATTATCAAACAACAAATGATTTTCTATTTAAGTCTCAAATATCGATCCCACGGGGAATGTTTAAAGTTGAAATGATAAATTTATTAGGAATTTCATAGAAAGTCAAAACAAAATTACTGTCACTAATTTCAAATGTTGAGATATTATCAGAACTAAATTATTTAACTAATAACAAAACTGAAATACAAAGTTTAAACAGTAACTACTAAACTATTAAACTATGTTTATGTGATGAAGATTTCTTATGTGAAGAAGCATCTTTCCCACTACAATGAGGTTTTGGTAAAATGAGATGAGATAAATGGTACAAATATGTATTGTGCCAAATAGAAGCAGTTTTAATTCTATATCCTAATACAGTGTTATAAAAAATCGTTGGCTAATCCCAGATTTTATCCCTAAATCCGTTGCTAAGCTAGGAGGATACCGACACCCACTTCTCTTCATCTGAAGGCTAACTCTCGCTTTAGTTTTTAAACACTAAGACTGAATTGGAGATTTTAGTTTGTCACCCTAAAGATTCTCCAATTCTACACCTAATAAAATATATTTTCCTATTTATTTGCACTTAATTCAATAAACAAAATTCTTCTTCATGGAATAAAATGTGATCCTCACTCTGTTGTAGAACTCATACTCCATTTTTTGGATCATATGTTTCACAACATATTTTAACAATTCAATTGGCCAGATCGAAGAGTAATTTAAGTTTGGAGTTGAAAAATCATTATAATTTATTTTATATTTTAATATTAGCACATCAATATTATCTCTTCATTTCACCATTACTCAGAGTAGGGAGAAAGATAAAGTAAACTACTCAAACTTCGTGAGAAAGATACAAAAAAAAAATACAAATTTCATATATAAAAGAAAGTTCATACAACACTAATAAACAAACAACACTTATCTGAAACTCTTTCTCAAAGCAAATCCCTTGTAGCCTCTTCTAGGAAATGTAGGAAGAAAAAATCTCTCACTTTTTTTCTTCTCCAACACTCGTAGAGAAGAGTTCACACTTAATCTCACCACAAAACTCTAAATTATAAAAACAATGGACTTTGCATGGTTGTGAAATGAAAAATGGAAGAATGTGTGATGCGTTGAAGGTTGAATTGAGACGATGAGATGTCTGGAATAGTCACTTTTCTGATCAATTTTGGCCCCAAATAAAGTCTAGAGTCGGTTCTCCACTAGGTGCCTCCAAAAACTCATCAAAAAACGTCCAAATTTGTCGAATCTCTTAGAAACAGAGGTTGAACCGACATTGGTGCCATCGGCGCCCATTCTGACGGCGTCGGCGCCAGTGTTCCTCAATTTAATTTACTGCTCTCTGTCAAACGGTGTCGTCGGCGCTGAACAAATTTTCAAGTTATTCATTTTGCTCTAAATTTCATCCTTTTTTCTTTCTTTTTGCTTTAAGTTCTAAAATTCAACAACCTGCAAGAAAACATAAAAATACCATCCATTATAGTGTAATATCACCAAAAATGGGTATAAAATATGGGTATAAAATGCATATATTTTTGGTGTATCAATGGTTCAGCTTTGTAGCAGGATTATTCTTTTCCTTTTCTCTCCAGAGGTTTCCTCGACACTTTCTTGTTATGTATAAATCCCACTTATTTGAATTCCATCTGAATATGGTCACAGAGAAATATAAAGGTTTCTTTCTTTTAACTTTAGGGCTTGACACGAGTTAATTTTACGTGATTTCACCTTCTTTTATTTCTGCATTTTGCCTGCTATGTTGCCTTACTTATCAAGGATTTACATTTGTGAAGGTTTTGTTGGTTATGTGTTGGTCAAAGGAGATCATGCGGGTATTTCAGAATGACTTAAACCAAGGAATAAAAAGAACATAACTAGCATGACCACGCCACATCTTGCATGACAACAAAGCTCTCTCAGAGGCTTGGCGTAACCACAACTAGATTGGGCATGACCACGATACTAAATCCATATTATGGGCATGACCATGTCAAATTTTGGCTTGACCAGGCCTACAAAAAAAGAAATATTTTTGGAAAAAAATTTTCTTGCCAAATCTAAGAGTTGGTCATAAAAGAAGGCCATAGGGTGGCTTTGAGGAGGCTTGGANAAAAAATTTTCTTGCCAAATCTAAGAGTTGGTTATAAAAGAAGGCCATAGGGTGGCTTTGAGGAGGCTTGGAGCCTTGGACCAATGAGAGAGGGTTGGAGAAAGAGTTTGAGGGTTTGGTGAGCTTCTCCATTAGGATTTTCCTCCTTTCTTAAGGTTGAGGTCCAAAGGGTTTTATCTTTTCCTTTATTCTTTTGTTTTTCTTATTGATTTTGAGTGGAGATCGCATGAGATATAGATCTGTTACTGTCAAAGAGGGAACAAATTAATTCGTCAGTTTTTACTTTCTAGTTTTACTTGCAATAATAGTTTTTATGGATTTGATTTGCATTATTCTTTCTAACATGTGTGGCTTAGTACTTTTTGCGCTTCTCTGCGATGGAATAATCATGTTTTTGTGGTTTTATCTGATGATTTCTTTGCTCATAACATTTTCTTAAGCATTCACGTCTATGTTGTTGTGTTAACCATCAAATTTCGTTTACTTGTCATCTGGCCATTTAGGATGTTAGCATATTTCATGATCTACTGCTCCTGCCCATTTCACAGAGGAACAAAATGGTTAATCATAAAATTTGGATAAGAAAAGAAAAGTTTTATTCATTTATATATGCATGAATTGGTGTTACCTACCTAATTTTGGATTAATTAAAATTATACTTATTAGAATTAATTCATTAATTGCATATTAATTGACTGTGTTTACAAGCAAATGTGGGAGATCAAAATTTTATGGGGAATTTACATTCATGTCACAGAGTTCTAATATATTTAGAAGTCTAACACTTAAATTTTAATTGTTACATTTATAACACTAAAATTTATACTACCAAATAAAAAGTATAATATAATTTACTTTTTAAGAGTGAGATGCACATTTGCTTGCATAAACAAATTGTTATAGATGTATGAAATCAAACTCTCACAGGCAAAATCTAATAGATGTATGAAATCAAACTCTGGAATTAGGATATGGATGCAGCTCCTCGAATTTTTTTTTAAAGCTGCAATTTTACTAATTACACAAGCAAATTTATTGCTCCAAACTGCCCTTCTCAATTTAACCGCTACTCATTAAAGCTAGAGGCTGCGGTTAGAACGAAGGAAAAGCAATCGCTGGTCAGTACTTTATTGACTCGAGCTCACGCTGTTCATCATGTTTAGTGCCTTCCTTGATTTCCTGCTTGTGGTTGTGGTGCTGTCAAATGATTCAAATTCTAAAAGGGTGAATAAAAAGACAAGAAATGGGCCCTGCAAGAAAGATGATGGCTCAACAGCCCTAGGTTACTTTATAGCCATGTGCAACAACGTATTTTAGGGGCCTACATGTTTATATTAAATTAAATTAAATTATATTATATAAATAAAATGAATATCATGTCTCAAAGAATAAATTTAATATTGACGGACTTTACTCAAATTATTTTATTAACTAAATTTACCGAGTCACATTCTTTCATAACTCTTGCATGATAAAAATGTAATAAACGAGGCAACCTTTGGACATTTATTGAATTTCACTAGATCAGAGTTTTTTTTAAAGAAAAGACAATTTTTGTAATTACTCATCCTTATTTTAATAAAGATTCTCTTGGTACTTTTGGACAATGAAAAGTATTACAAATTGTACATAAAAATATGTCCGCTGTTCTCACAGAGATCTAATAGTTCAGAATGAAGAAGCATGTGGATGATCCTTTGCATGGAGATCACAGGACCAGTCGAGCTGGTCAAGCAATGCCAAAACCGATGCGAGTATAGCCAACCGGTGCCAACAAAACTTCTCGCCCAAAAGATCGTCAGGAGAATGTTCGTATCTCCAACCAATAAAAAGCCAAATCGATAAAAGCGTAAGTTCCACAAAGAATTTTCAAACATTCAACATAAATCATGATACTTTTAGTCAAAAATAGGATCTCTGAATTAACAAAGTTAAGCCGATAGAGCCCTAATGACTAGGAAAATCGACCAAACCAATCTGACCAGGCTAAGTCAACCAAGCTGAGTTGACTGAGCCAAAAAGCAACCAAATTTTGAGTCATCGCGTGCCTAGTATAAATCCAATCCAAATGGGGGCAAAAATATAATATTGCTATTGTACTAAATCCTATATAAATATATGCAGTAATTAATGAAAAAGGTTACATTATTTTGCTGTTAATCAGAAAGATTGTAGCTCCAGTATAGAATCTTTTCCTCCCACCTCTAACTTTGTACTTTGCTCTGATGCTTTATTTCTTGAGTATAATTTAGATTCAACAAGAAAAAAAAAAGAAGGAATGTCTTAAAAATATTGGAAATTTAAAGCAAAAAATTTTCAACAATTTAAAACTGGACTTAACAATTTTTTAACATCAAATATCATAACTTCGTGCGACTAATTGCTTAAATAAAAGATTTTTTTTTTTTTTGGAAAAGGTGAGCCCAAAGGGCGATATGCATGAATCGTGATTCGAACCCGTGCAAGGAGTAACTAGGCTACCCCTCGCCCCCTCAAAAATTTTTTATCCCATACTTAAAAAAGCTAGACATTTTGTGATTTTACACAGCCTAAAAAATAATGATTGTTTTGCTCATGATTACCCATGAGTTAATTATGGGAAAGTACACATTTAACCGTGAAATAAAGGATTTTCCCTCAACGTAATAATGCAATAAATTATAAAGAGATTCAGTAATGAGAAAATGAGAATTTTTTTATTATTTTGTGTGCCAGCGAATTTGTGATGGTAGAGCGATACTTAATGTCTTAGTGTTACACAAAGATTGAACACAAACAAATATTATAGAAATGTTGCTAAAGGAAACACCAAAACTGTATAAAAAATATTAGAAAGGAAAAAACTATGAAACCTAACCTAGTCAAGGTAATTTACCATGTGATTGCAAGTACATTGGGTACACTCTTCTTTTGAGTTGAAAAAGAAAAAATTATAATATTGATAATTACATATGATAATATTAGTTTTATTATAATAATCGTAATTAGGCTACTACAAATATAGTTCTTGGTTGCAATTGAAATAGTTGGCCACAAATGTTATAGTTGATTGCTACAAATGTAATAGTTGGCCATAAATGTTGCAGATGACAGCTTAACGTTAGTTCATCATAGAGGTTGTAGTCAAAAGCTACAGTAGTAACTTACCACCAAGGCCATAGTTGATAGTCATAAAAGCATCAGTAGGCCATAGAGGTTGTATTTGAAATGTGCAATAGCAGTTAGTCACATAAGCCTTAATTAGTCATATAGATTGTAGTTAATAGTTGCAGAAGCAGTTAGACACATAGGGTTTAGTTGGTCAGATAGATTGTAGTTATTTACTGTAGCAACATTAGTTGGCTATAGAGGTCGTAGTTATAAGTTCCAAGAGGATTTAGTCATAAAGGTCATAGTTTGTCACATTTTTGGCATCAATTTTAAATGTTACATAAGCCGGATGTCTGTTTGAGAAGAACTATTTTTAGTTTCTCATTGTCCAAGTCCTATTGGACCTCTAGCTATGTGCACCTAGCATGAAATTAAGACCGGTACTGACTTGACCTAACTTGGGACTATCTTTCATACATACCTTGCTTCTGAGAGTTAAAGAAATCCATTTTGACAGCCTCCAACTCGTACTGAGGGGCACACGGTCTGAGTTGTTCTACTAGACTTTGGTTTTTGCTTAGGCGAAGGCCGATTGACATTTGGTCAGTCAGTCGACTTCGATCAGACCAATGGATCCCACTCACAATGACACATATGGATTGGACTTAAATTGGCCCGATTATCTATGAATTCATTCAGATGACCTTGAATGCGAAACAAATAGTACAAGCATCCCGAACATCAAATTTAGCTGCGGAGCACATCATATTGTTAGGGTTTTGTGCATAGATAGACAACAAGCAAATTGATGCACATAACTCAAATATTGAAAAAAAGGGTAACTTCCCTTTCTCGTAACAAAAAAATAGGGTGGTCTGATTTTCTTCACGGGATGCTATGAAGAGCCATTCTCTCTCTCTCTCTCTCTCTCTCTCTCTCTCTCTCTCTCTCTCTCTCTCTCGACCTGCGACTTCATTGCACTCTCCTCCTGTGCTGACACTCCTCTTCACTAGTGATTGCACCCTGACCAGCATACTATCGGTACCACCACTTTTGCTAGAGGCCAAAGGCCCCTTGTCTTCCTCCTTTGCTGCACGGACGAGTCGCATTTTGCAAACAACCCAAAGCTCTTGCTCACCGACACCACACTCGGACTACCCAACCTTTTTTCTTGCTACACTCATCATTAAATGAATTTCTACTTCTTTGAGTGGCAGAGCTTCTTCCTCAATCTCACTGCAAACTCTTAGTCCATGATTTTATGGCTACTCCTTACTAGCAGCACCCCCACATCACCGACGCCTCTTTCTTTTGGTAAGTCCCCTCACTGGATCTTCCTCTTTCTCATCAAATTATGCTGCCCTAGCTGTTGTTATCCTTTCACATACTATTGGCAACTCTGGATGCTGAAAACTCCACCTGCTTGCTTTTCATTCAGTCGGAGCCCCTAGTTGTTGCCGACTACAGTTTTAAGCCTCGACCTTTCCTCCCTTCAAGATTTCATGCGATCAATGATGTGTATATGAGTTTGCTAGTGTTTTTTGATGTTTCTATGCATTTTTATAGATGAAATTGTACTTTAGAAAATGTATTTTTGTATTTTTTTTGCAGGTAAAACACGTGATTAAAGTGGGAAACCAGGAGAGGACTTCGAGCTAGATGGTGTAAAATGACACTAACGCCTAGCACCTAGGTGCCAGCTATGCCTTACTAAACCAAGAGGTTGGCACTTAGGTGTCAACCATTGGGCGCCTAAGCACCATGAAACTGGCTCATAAATTCTAGATGCTTGAGCACGTAGGCACATTTTCATCCTTCAACAAATCGAGTGCTTAGCGCCTAGGCACCAGAAACTGCCTAGAGCAGTTGCTATAATTTACAACCCCAAATGTGGGTGATCATGTGAAGGGTCCTTTGGGGATGATGGGGAGTTGTGAAAGCTATTGTAAAGTTTCTATGTATAACAGCGGAATTTTTTTTTGAAAGGACGGACGCTCTTGGAAGTTCTTAATGGGTTCTGCTTGGACTTCCTTGTTCTAGTGTAGGAGAGGAGGCTATTTTCCATTGCAGAGGCTTAGGGAATCAGGAAGTGTGCTTGTTGAGTCATCTTCTAGTCTTGGTAAAGGAGAAATTAGCTAATTATTTTTGTATTGATTATTTTATTTTAATTGTATCAAATTGTTAGTGGATCTCTCTTTGATTCAATGAAACTATTTCGTGCTTTCAACATGCTTCTTCGGTAGAACATTACTTCTTCATTATGATGATTAGGTAGGATGGATTTTATGAGAATTGAAAAGTGTTTTTATTACTTTAAATGGTGATTATAAAATTTCAGGGCTTCTTTTACTTTAATTCTAACCAAGTGAATTGTTAAAATTTATTGTGAACCATAAGTCTTGGGAAAGTGTATGGTAGAATCAACTAGGTTTTTCACATTAACCTGCGGGGTATATAGATTGATATGCCTTGTGGGGAAATATGAATTTTAAGGAAATATTCTTTGATTGGTTAGATCTAGGATTTATGGGAAGAAAGTCATTTCTAGCTAATCTCTTTTATGCACTCGGTTGAGGGTAAAAAGACTAATGTTACTATTTCTACTTGCAAATCCCTATTTGATGAAATCATATTAACTCATTACAAGGAAGAGCCACTATGTATTTATTATTTCATTATAATTATAATAATTTAGGTATACTTTTATAGGACTCTAACATTTCAATTGCTTGTGACACATTAGAACTAATTTGTAGAACTTTAACAAAAAGCCAATCTTTCAGGCTAGGACTAAGACCAATAGGCTAGAACTTTTCCTAATAAGAATTTCCTTGTTCAATGTATGATCAACATTCCAAACTCCAAAATTCAATATTACTGATATGAGAAGTCCACTTGCGCGAGCCCCCAGTGTGTTGTAGCACCTAGAAGTGGTATCAACTTTTTTGTGCCATTATCGGGGAACAATGATGATTGGTCTTAAGAAAATTTTAGTTGAACTCTGAGTTCTTATATCTTAAACCTATAGTGTTAACTATTTGTGTTTGTTTGTTTGACATTTTTGTTGAAAAACCAAGAAAAACCAAAGTATTTTTGTTTGATTGAGTGTGAACCTTTGGATTAGGGATCTCTAGTTTGTATATGCATAGTACAAGACCTATGAAACTTGAACCATAATATTTTGAGTTAGAGAGAATAATTAGAAAAATTAGGAAAAAAAATAAAGTTGAATAATCTATAGGAGAAATGTTGAAAACCCACAAAATAACCTAGAAATTCAAGAACAAACCTATGAACATCCAAATGCACATAAATCTTTAGGAGACTATGCTAACCCTATGGTAGATGAAATTTATTTGAGTATCCAAACCCCTACTGTAGAAGCTAGCACATTTTAATTAAAGTTTGCTATCATTCAAAGGGTGTAAAACAATTAGTTTGGAGGAACCCCATCTGTCTGACAGTTCAAACGTACACTTAGCGAGTTTTTTAGAACTCAACACCACATTTAGTTATAATGGTGTTTCCAATGACACAACTAGGCTAAGGTCTTTCTTTTTCTCCTTGAGGGAGAAAGAAAAAATGTGGTTGAACTCATTGGCACTTGGATCAATAATGATGTGGAGTGACATAGCCTAGAAATTCCTAGTTAAGTATTTCTGACATTAAAAAATGGTTAAACTAAGGAATCATATCACTTCATTTTTCCAGCATGGGGTTGAATATATTTATGAAGCATGAGGGTGAGCACATTTATGAGTGAACTGTTGTGCACTCAAGGGAGCAACCGCACATGTTGAATTACGGAGGCTAGATTTGGCTAGTGTTATCAACTATGGTAAGCAGAAGCCTAGATGTGCCTGGATTTTGGCTGGATGTACCTCGATATGCTTGGATTTGGGTTGGATGTGCCTGGATTTGGCTAGCTCTAGCAAGGGGTCTTGCAAGCAATGGCTTGGTGCAGGTGTACGCAAAGGAGGTACTATTTGTATGTGAGCCCACAAATGCCTCGATTTGTGTGTGTTGTGATGAATGAGACCTGTGCATGAAACCATAACAATATGGGCATCCTTCCTGCCCAAAATCAAAATTTTGAAGGTGCTCACATGGTCCATTTCATCGTCCCACACTAGTTTCGCCTTCATTTGCATGCATCATGCTGAATACGACCCGTGCAGAAAACCCAAACAATATAGGTGTGTTTCTAGGTATAATTGACATTTTAAATGAACTTGCATAGCTTATTTCATCGTCCGATTTGTTTGAAAAAAATTCATAGATGATTAAACAAATTTAAGCCCCATTCAGCATGTCATGGGGAGCAAAATTTATTGGTTTGATTGAAGCCATTTGACCTACCAAATACAAACCAAACATTGCTTAAGCAAAATCTAGAGCCCAACAGAACAACCCTGGCCATGTGCCTCCTAACACATATCTAAGACTTTCAAATAGATGTCTTGAGCTCTAGGAAGCTATTTATACATGAAGCATCACCCTGATACTCTCAAGTGGACATCCCACACAAGTGATATTAAATAGTATATTACCCTCTAAGAGAGAAATAGTCTCATCCTTGGTGTGGTCCCCTTGATCATTCACAGGGAAATCTTAAGCCTCACAAGGCTCAAGGAGCTCTGCCTCATCGAGATCAAGAGTGGAGTTGTCAATATGTGATCTTTGACCATGAGTGGTCACAATCATGACATGCTCAATTGGTATCTCAAAATTATAAAACTCTTCACTGAATAGATCATCCTCATCACATAGATCCTTCAAAACATTAGATAGATCTTCATATATGTCATCATATGGACCTACCGTAGGCTTTATCTTGGGTTTGATCTGGGGTGGCTCCAAGATGCGATCAACAGAAAGGATGAATTGCTTAGGGATCAAAACCATAGTCTTCAGATTTATAGCTAGGGACACAAAAGGTAGACTAGCAGGATTCTTATGGACCCACTACCTAGTGGGAGAAAATGGGTGATAACCCCTCTTTTATATATTTAATTTGATATAAATAAGGAGTATCAACCATAGCATGCCCCAAACCTCACCCTAGCAATAAAGGAAATATTCATTTTATCTTCACCTAAATTAGAAGAATAATAAGACAACAAACTTTTCTTTTTATTTTTTGAACAATATAGGTTACATCAAGGGGCACCAACGGAACCACTACAAGTGCATTTAGAACTGCTACAATAGAAATAATGATGAGAATGGAACTAAGTTCTAATTTATCCTCATCAAGTGCTATGTCCGTAGTCTCTTGAGATACTGGGGCAGGCTCGAGGGTCCGCACAACTGATGATTGGTGTCCCTCCCTTGTAGTGGATCAATGTGTGAACCCCAATTTCCAACAATTTTACTCTCGTGGGTGAGGGAATTATCGGTCGCCAGATCGAGAAGGTTTTATTTAATATATATATATATATATATATATATATATAGATTAGGAAAATAATAAATTAATTTTGAAAATACGAGACGAAACCGATCTCATATGAACAATAGTTTAAATAAACAAGCACAACACCGTAAGTGATACATCTATCCTGAGAAATAGTCATATTACTTAGTAGTGAGGCTCAATTAAATAAATTAAAGGATTTATAACAACTATTTTAGTCCATGAAACCATTTATGTTGACCAACAAGTTCCTCTATCTAATATTAAAAATTAGACAGGGGTTATATTAAGCTGGGTTCTAAAGTTTCCTATAAGGGCAAACCCCTATAGTTAATTATATTTTAAATGACCGAAGATACTTAAGAAAACTCTCAATTTTGATATGAAAATATTATCTTCAAGAATTTCAAAGGGTATGACTTTTAAAGGCAGGGAATTTTCAAAGTTTGGACAAAGGAGTGTGAAATAGGAAAGGCTCAAGTTTAGAACATCTATTATGGAATCTAAAGAGAGAAAACTAGGGGTTATGACAGATCCTGAGGAGAACATCAGTGACTTTCCAAGCTATCATATGGTTAGACTTCAATTTTGAAGAGATATTATTAATTGTTTCATACCGCCAATTATTATTATTTAGGGCTTACACTTTCATGACACAATCATACAAATAGCCTGGAAGATTAGAGAGTTTATGTTATAACAAACGACAACCTCAAAGCCTAAGGAGAGTTAGGGATTAAATTGCAGAACATGATTATGCAAAGGCCCAAAGATAAGGTGAGGAAATATGTTGCATAAGTCAAAAAACCTCTAAATCCTATGGCTTGTTATTTAATTCTAAGGAAGAGATTATTGTTGTAGATTCACTTGCTCTCTAGAAGTTGTTCTTCTGTACATTATTTTCATGCTGCCTATGAAGTTAGCTCCAAGCTCCTCATTAAAGTAGCAATCATAAGGTCTAAAGTTTCAAAAGGTTTTATCATATATGTTTCAATATTTTAGTTTTGTTCAAGCATTATGGTAGGGGTTAAAGTTGATAAGAGTGACACCAGTCACAGTTTCCTCATTCTGGTACCACTATTTTTTCTTGAATTTACTTAGTCTAAATGAGTTGTTAAACTCATTTAAATTCGGGAGATCTCATTAGCAACTGTGAGCTTTCTCATCCTAGGGACTCCCGTAAATTTAAGAGGACGTGTTATGCTTTTTTTATTATATTAAAAAATGTTGTTTAATTCATAAAAAGGTTTTGTAATTTTTAGTTTTGGTAAATTTTTGTTGGTAAAGTAAATACATGTAGAAAAGAAAGTGTTGTAAAGTAGATAAGTAAAACTGCATCGCATGAAATGTAAATGCGTATCTGGGCCTCCGCTACCGCTGCATGGTTACCATCATAGAACATAATATATTTGCACAAAATTTAAATAAATTATAGAAAAGTAAACGAGAATAGTTAGTGTAAGAAAAAGTTAGAAAACGAGTCGTAAGAAAACACAAGTAAAAGAAAACCAGTAGTCACATATAGAAGATCAGAACTGGGTGTAAGACATTGGTAAAAGTGGGGGCTCAAAGTTGGACTGAGTGCTTCCCAACCTTAACTAAGAGCTACCAACTTGATCATCTACGGAGGGTAGCCCTAACCTCGATCCAAGTGATTAACCGTGGAACTTTACAAATTTCATTTTTTTAAGTTTAACTTTCATTCATATAAAATGTACTTTATCATGCACAAAAAAATTTTATCTAAAGTATTTTCTAGAGTAGTGCAATTTGTAGGTTAATTCATTTAATCAAGCTAGGATTACAAACAACATAAGAGTATCAAGGGCAAGTATCTCCTCAAGAGTTGTCGAATAGTACCATCAGTCCTTATCCTCTTCTTTTATCAAGGGTCCTCGAGGTAGGAGATACTATCCTAAAATCTTACATCGTATCCCTCATTTTAGGACACATTAACATTATTTCCATTGCTTTAGCCACCAATACCTCAGACTTAAACAAGCCCGATGATCCGTATGTCGCAAAACAAAGTATCCTTAGTTGCTTATAAAGATTTAAATACCTTAGAGAAGACTCAAATTCTTGAGTATTGGGTGAATTAATATAGGATAAGTATTGGGTGAATTAATATATGATAATAAGTTCAATTTTTCTTCAAAATATCCAAAATATTATAAAAGCATTTGGGGCATAACCCTAGACAGCCTTTTCAACCTCTTGAATTGTTTTGAGTTCATTTGAACTTGTTATATTGTTTAGTTAATCATCCAATGTTAAGTTAATTTTCAATGAATTATTATACCCTATGCTCAATGAACTTAATATTTTAATTATCCCAAGAGTGGGTACTCAGACATTCACTTGATGTTTTATTTAAAAGTTATGTAAGTGGATGCCCTTAGAACAAGCTTAAGTAATTGAGGATCTTGTACCCACAATTGAAGTTGGCCTTGTAGTGTTTAGAGTTGTTCATTAATTAATCAAAATTTTATTTTCTAAACCTCATTAAATAAGTTTAAATATCAAACCTAGCTCACAACTAAGCCATTAAATCCAATGTTCACGGTAGATTTGTAATAATCAAAATGTTGAATGGAAGCGATTAATTCTTATTGTAAGATCATGCTTATCATCTAATCACCAATTAGGGGGCTTTAAATAAATAAATCATTATTTTCTTAGCTAAAGCCCACTATCTTAATATCATCCAATTGAATTATCCCTCAAGTTATAATAATTCTTAAAATCACCATTTTACCCTTATCACAGAAAGGTGACAATTTGGTTTCTACTTCTTAACCCATCATGTTTCAAACATCCACAAAAGTTCATTATGATCAAAATTACCCATTTCCCCTTTGACTTAATCTCAAATTTCATTAAGACAGCAAAATTAAAAATTACTAACTAATTAAATACAACTAAAATGACTTTGAAATTTTTATGGTAGCCCATTCAAGGGTCAATTAAGATATCAGAGGAAAAATTATGATATTTCTAACTTTTACTTAATTTACATAATTATTTTAGCTCAAAAATTGGATTTTCAATATTAATTTATTTGACTAATTAAACTAAAGTTTCTTTTTATGGGAAAATTATTCGAGGTTCACCTAGGTTAGATGACCACTTGGACAAAATTTCATAATTTTTCAAATTATATTTTAATTATTTTAATTAATTATTTAATTTAGTGATTAATTGTATTGAAAATATAATATAATTTAAAAAATTACTTTTTATATTTTTATTAAATCGGTCTAAGTCCAGAGAACTTAGAGAAACAAACTTTTCATTTTTATAATTTTTATTTTATTTATTATAATTATTTTAATTAAAAATTAAGGAAAGTACATTTTTAGTATTTTAAAATATATAAAGAAATTGGAAAAATTGGGAAAAATATTTTAAAGCGTCTCAAGTGATCAAGAAATAGTTAGGAGCATTTTGGTGTATTTTCATATTTTTGTAATATTTTTAATTATTTTTAATTTAAAAAGTAGTTCAAAAATGAACTATTTATTTTAAAATAAATTTTATTTTTCCTAGATGCTCCTAATCACAAGAAACTCAGAAAATCACTTTTCATAATTTTCCTAATTATAGTTTATTTATTATAATTATTTTAATGAAAATTTTCTATTACTTGAAAAATAAACTTTAGTGATCAAATAAGTTCAAATGGGTTTAAAATTTTTAGAAAAAGTTAAAATGATCATTATTTACAATGTGAAATAATTTTTGTGAATTTTTGAATTTTATTATTTTTATTTAAAATTTTATAAGTTTTTATGATTTAACTAATCATAGTAATCTACATAAATATTTAAATTTATGGTATATTTTTCCTAGAGCTCTCTGACCATAAGGAACCTAACAAAATAAGTTCCATATTTTTCTAACTTATATTTTAATTTATATAATTATTTTAAAAAAAAATGGACAACTAGGCTAGAAAATTAAGGTTTCATGGCTAGAGATGTTCTGTGACTTTGGCAAAAAACAGAGAACATCCCTACTGTCATGAGGAACAAACTCCTAAGAATCCAAGCTATGGTGAGTATTATTTAGTTAGTTAAAATTAAAATAAGAAATAGAGTATTTAATTAATTAAAAATAATACATGTCAAATAATTTGTATTTATAATTCATAATATTCTCTTGTGTTCATTGAGCAAGAGCGTATTTTTATTTTATTTTTATGATTTTTCTACACCAAGTTATGAATTTTAAATTTTTTGTATTTAATTAAAAAAAATACCTGATTTTTCTACTTATCCACGCGACGCTAACTGGATCCTCGACAGTTCTGAAACTCCACACGACGTACTCCCATTTGATGTCGCCTTCCTTGACTCACACTTTTTGAATAGATTTCTCGTTTGACGCTTCCTCCGTCGTTTGATCAATAAACACGCGAATGGACGACATCCGTTCATCATCCCTATCTATTCTAAACTGAGTACCGTCCATACTAAAACCCTAAAATCTGATTTGATAGTCAACCAAATCACATGGGGTTTGTTCTTACTACTTCATATACTCAAGAAGAGCCTATCTATATGGTTACATACGTTTGAAATACACGTTCTCTTCATAATCAATGAAACCAAGGCTCAAATTAGGGATTTTGAATTATACCTTTGTCCAAGAGGTGAGGCCTCAATTGTGTGCTTTTGGAAGCTTCTCTGTAGTCCAACAAACCTCCTTGAATTTTTACCTTGCTCAGGTATAAGGTCTAGGTAGGAGTTTGACCAACATGTGGTGCGGCCTTGGTCTAAGAGTGGGTTAGAGGGCTAAAAAAAGAAGGGTTTTGATGGGGAACTTCCTCTTTTGGTTGTAGGAAGCTCAAGGATGGTTTAATTTGAGCTTTGGTGGAGTTTAATATAGTGAAAGAAAAAGCCCAGGGTTTGGGTGATCAAATTTAGCTTAGACAGTGGGTTTCACTGGCTGGAAATGGTGGGATTGAGCTCTAGAAGGCTGAGGGAAGCTCTGTGAGAAATTTAGAAGGCTCTCCCCAAGCAATTGACAACTCTCTCTCCATGGTCATGAGAGGGGTAGTTTAAATAGAGGGGAACATAGGGCTGAATTGGCCAAGCTAGGGTGTGGAGAAAGGATCTTAGGTGAAGGGTTGAAAGACACCAGAAACCAATGGGGGTGAGCCACATTGGATGCGTGTAAATTTGCCTTGTTAGATGGGGAGAACTCCTCTATTTTGGGTTTTCTGGCTACTAGGCTGGTCGGTCAGGTTAGGGGAGGTGGCTAGACGGCTCAAGGAACAAATGGGGAGGTTTAAAGGTGATCAAGATTGAAGTTCAATCAATTGAGCTTAAGCTTAGGTCATTTGGCCGAAAGTGGGAAGGAATCCACTAAATCATGGGAACCTTGGTCCATGGCACCTCTAGAGTGGGATAAGACGATCTAGGTTGGTTCTTAGGGTTCAAATGGAAGCTGGGGTGCTCCAAGATGGGTTGAATCGAGTGGCTCCAAGAGGAATTAGGGTTTGGGTTCAAATTTTGGGACTTTGCTTGGAGCTACAGCTTGGATTAGCATCAATTGGAAGTTAAATTTTGCATAGAATATTGATATAAGGAATTTTGGAATCACTTGAGTGACAATTGAGAGGCTATGGGGTTTAATTTGGAGGAATTTGAAGTTTGGGGTAAAATTGAGGATTTTGGTTTAAGTTGAATTTGTGCTAGGCTATAGGCTAGTTCAAGGCCAATTGACATTTCAATTTGATATAGGGGAATGTCATAAAGAATTTAGAATCCAAAATTGGGAAAGTTGGATAGGTTAAGGAGTTCAATTTAATGGGATTTTGGTTTATGGAAAAATTGGGGGTTTAAATTGGGCTTGGAATTTAAATATGAAATTGAAATCAATTGGGCTTAAATTTGTTTTCAATTGGTCATTGACATGATGAAATTGAGTTTATATTTGAAATTGAGGAAATTTCAAATCAATTTGGTGGAAATTGAGGGTGATTTGGAAACTTTTAGACATATAGGGATAAAATTGGGATTTTAATCAACATTGGCCAATTTGGTCAAATTGGGCCTAATGGATTACTAGGATTAGTTTTAGGAGTGTTTGGAATTATTTTGAAAGTTTTGAGAATTTTTGGGCCATGAGGGGCATTTTGGTAATTTTGGGAAAATTAGGGGTAATTTGGGAATTCTGGGGTATTTTGGGCAATTTGTGTGATTGGAAATGATTTGAGATGACTTTTGGACAAAATTTGACAATTTAGGTAATTTTTGAAAATTTTGGGCTCTAGGGGCAATTTGGTAATTTTGGAAAAGTTTGGAGGCTAAAGGCCAAAATTAGGAATTTGGGTAGAATGGGATCAATTGAAGATGCTAACCATAAAAATTGCCATTATGGTGCCATGAGACCAAGGGAGATTCCATTTTGGATCCTCCATGTGTTGGTCTTTGCCAAACCCTAGCTTAAGGCTAAGGGTTTGGGGGACCATCCACATGAGTTTCCAAAATAGTAGGGGATCAAGCTACGCACGTTTGGTCAAGAGTTTAGGTTTTGAGTGAAAGTGAGAGTTTTAAGTGTGTTTGTGCAAGTCTAACCAAGACCACACCACCCAGGGTTAACCTTAAGGCAAAACAATCCTATGGGGACTCTTCTTGAGCTTCCCCATGTTAGCTCCACCTACTAAGTGCTAGATGTTAGAACCAACATGTGGAACTTCAAGGGGGCAAAAAGGCATTTAGAATTTCTAATGGGTTAGAGTTCCATCAGTAGTTCTCTAGGATAGTCAACAAGAAAGTCCTATGGCTAGATCATATACTTCTAAGGAAGAAAGATTAGACCTCAACAAAAAGTGAGGTCAATAGGTATTAACGGAATTGTTTCATAACTCACTCGGATGTGTCAGATATTTAGGCGAGGAACTTCTCCTAAAAAATTGGACCAATTTTAGTTAAGGAGAAAATTTCCTGCATGATCTTCCTTGTTATAAGCCTTATGGTGGCAATGCCAATCTAGATTGTAGTCTTAAGATGGCATTGGTCATGTGATGGAGGATGCCTCCTAACAAGCCTGGTAGGGATGTGGTCCTCATAACTAGAGGGAAAAAAGAAGGGATTCTCAGTCAAGGAATCTGGGATTTCGCTTAGACAGAAATCTCAGTAGGTGTAAAGACCTGAACAGAAATGGGACTCTGCCATTGAGACCATAGCAACATGTTCTGGGACCATTGGCTATTTCCAACCATTTTCGGGCAGGGGGTCATCAGAGGGACCATGGATAGCAGAAGTTGGGACAAAAAGTGGTGTGGAAGTAGTAACCACTAAACTGTCTTGTAAATCAAGCACCGTAAGCAACAAAAGCCTCAAGAACACAGTACGAAAAACTGACAATCTGAAAAAGTTAAAAACAAGCTACAACAGATCACCACTGCGCATCGAAATTTTTTTAGTGGGTTCTCCAACATGGGTTACCATGGTAAGAGCTAACTCTTATGCAGGACTCCTCTTCATCATAGGAGAATACAAAATGGACACCACAATGAGTGTAAGGTCAATGAGGGTAATCCATACAGGATGCTCAAAGAAACCAAAGGAAATAGTACCTACGAGAGCATTATAGATGTTAAAAGAGAATAAAACATTGTTTAGCACTAATTCGGGTAGCCATGGATTATTTATTACTTTTTTAAATGATAGGGTTTCCCCAAACAAATGAGCAATAACCTGAGGTAGAATGTCGATCATGGATGGACTCGACCCAATCAACATCTATGTAAACCACAATAAAGTGAGTGTGTGATGAGTGAACAACCTTGAGCTCAATGTGCCTTTTTAATTAGTAAAGGATTTGATGGACAGATAAGAGATGGTGCTCGTAGGGGTCATGCATAAATAGACATACAACACCAACCGTGTGATAAATGTTCGGACACATATGGACAGGATAAATGAGCTCACTAATGAGGCATTGGTATTGTATTGTGTTCACCAGAATGACAATAGGAACTAGTTTACAAAGAAGTGGATTAGTCTCAATCAGTAAATTTGTACATATTTGCATTAGGAAAGGTAAATGCAATGAGTGCAGAGATACTTCAATGCTTAAGAAATATCAGAGGGAATCCAAGACTTATCTCAAAAAAGCCTATGAATTTTACCTTGAGAAACTTCATGGCTAGAAACTTGTTATCATTGAGAACGATGTCATCGACATGGATGATGAGGATGAAAATATGTTAATTGAATGAATGGTAAAAAAATAATGTAGAGTCATATTAATGCAGGGAATTTGTGAGCACTATAAATGTTTTTCAACACCACAATACACACGTCAGCTATACTAGAAACATGCAAATCAATCACAATAAAATTAACTTCAGTATAATCATTTTTCTTTTTAAAAATATTTAAAGACGTCACTCCTAGTGAATTAAGGTGTAAATTCAAATCGCCGCTAGGTTGCAAACGAAACTATACGTATCGCTTAAGTAATAAAGGGCTCTAATGGATTCTCAAGTATCGATCCCACAGGGAGGTTGAAATTCTTATGGTAATAACACAAAGACACGATATTCAAAATTTAGAAAACTTAAGTAAGAAAGCAGGTCAAATTTTGTTTAATGTCGCTCATGAAACTACGTTTACATCACTAATCTCTAAACTTCAAAGTTAAATTTACTAAAACTAAACTAAGTTTTGTGATAAAGAGTTCAAAAATAAGAAAGTATCTTTCCCCTCACAATGAGGTTATAGTCAGTAAATTATCAAATTGTAGAAATTTTTATTTTGCCAAATAGGAGCAATTATATTATTTATCTTTTTTAAAAGCGACACAGAGCATTGGCTAATCTAGTATTTGGTCCCTAAATTTGCGGTTAGGCTGGGAAGATACTGACTCTCACTCTAGAGTTCTCATGTTCCCCTTGACTGAGGGCTAACATCTTGCTTTAGTTTCAAAGCTCCAAGACCAAATTGAGGATTTTAGTCTGTCACCTTTAAATATCCAATTTTATGCCCATAAATGAATATTTCCTTATTTATTTTTACTCAACTACATGGACTACATTCTCATCCATGAAATTGAATGTGATTCTTACTTTGTTGTAGAAGACATAACCCTCTTGTATAGTATGTCTCACAACAAAATTTAACGATTCAATTGGCGAGATTGAAAAGTAAATGAAGTTCAAAGTTTGAATCATCATAATTATGAAATTAAAATAATACACAACAATCTTGATTCTTCACATGACTATATCTCTTTGTAGGGAGGAGGAAAAAAAACTACTCAGAATTCATGAGGAAGAAACAACAAAACATGCATTTTATACATAAAAAATAAGTTTAGGAACAAAAAAAGGTAAAGTAAAACAACTTAACTCGATCTCCTCGCCATGCAAATCCCTTAAATTTCCTTTGAATCAGTTTCTCACTTTACAATAACACTCAATTCTCTCTTAGAAATGTAATGAAGAAGAAATCTCTCACTCTTCTTCTCTTCTTACAACACTTAATTAAGGTCTTCTATAACAATCTCCAAACTCTCACACTCACTTGATACACACACCGATACACCTAAAATATATAGTGTTTTTAAACACATTTTTATATCTATTTTTGAGGTATTGAGCTTTAATGGAAAATATTTTTGTGTTTTTCTTACAGATACAGGTAAAAAGGGTAAAAATACATAAAGGAGTGAAAAAGGATCAAATTTGGAGCAAAAATGTGAAAAATGTGCAAAAGAATTTTGGCACCTAAGCACCAGATCTAGCGCTTAAATGCCACTTAAACAGAGAAGGTCACACCTAAGCGTCAGAGGCCGTGCGCTTAAGCGCCAGTGGCAGTTATTGGATGAGTAAATTCAGTTTCTACAAATTTTGAAGAGCTTTTTGAGGCACCCATTAGCTTAATTGGTGATTATAAGCACCATGGACGAAAATTATCACGAAAGGATGCATCTCTTGGAGAAATAGATTGAATCTAGACATATTTTGAAGAGAAACCAAGGCACCCTTTGGAAAATTATAAAAGAAAGAAGAGAGGACTTAGAAAAGAGTGCTAAAAAGGTCCGAAAAGGTGTTGGGGGTCCTGAAAGTATTGGAAAGTTTTAAAAGTTCTCATTTTGGGAGTTAGTTTATAGAGATTTACAGGCACCACTTTTACTTTTATTTTATCCTTTTTGTTATTTTATTATGAGTGATTGTAAAGAGAAGAGAATCAAAGGAAATTTAAGAGTTTGGTCGAGGACTTGAGATAAGTTTTTATCTTTTTGTTTTGAGACTACTTTTGGTTTAAATTGAGACTTGTTGTTGGTTTGACAATGATTTCTTCTTTTAAACTAAAGTGTGGTTTTGTTTTCTTCATGGATTCTGAGTAGTTTTCTTTATCTTTCTTCTTAAAATGATAAGTAATTAAATTTTGGATGGAAGTTGTTGAAAGTATTGATCTTCAATGATGGAAGAAGTTGTAATGATTTAAATCCATGCACTTCATTTACTTCTTGATTTAGTCAATCAAGATGTTAAAATTTGTTGTGAGAACATGTAAGAATTGGGCTAGTATTGTCTCAGTCAACAATTGAAAAGAATTACATGAGGTTGTATGAATGAGAATGTAGTTCATATGATTGAGTGCAAATAAATAGGAAAATATTCATAGAAGGGTGTAGAGTTAGAGGACTTTAAAGCTCTCAACTTGGTTTATTGTTTTAGGTTCCGATACGAGATGTTAGCCCCCAGGTAGAGGGAATCAAGGGAACTCTAGAGTGAGAGCTAGTATCTTCCCTGCCTAGCCGGTCTTCAGAACTATTCAAACTTTAAATTTGTCAATGCTCTTTATAACATCTCTAGTAAGGGTAAAAAATATTGTTGCTCCTATTTGACACAACACAATTTGTATACTTCCACAATAGAATCCCTATACTTATTATTGATTCATAACAAGAAAAATATTTTCATATTTAGTGTTTTTCTTCTACAAAATCTTTATTTATCTTTTTAATTGTTGTTGTTATATCAAAATATTGAAAATACAAAAAATATTTAAATTTTCATTACTGCAAAAATCATCTTTAGTTTAGATAATTGTCTTTTTATTAAAAATAGAAATTTTGTTGTTCAATTGTGCATATTGCGTATTCTCCGCGTGGGTTCGATATTCAGGCTTAATCAAAAAGTCCTATATTACTTGATAATGATACGTATACTTGCGTAGTATCTGAATATATATAAATTAAAAGTTAAAATTCTTATTTTTTCAAGATCAAGTTTTTGGTTTTGTTGCAAAGTAAGGAAATATAAGTGAAATATAATCTGAATTATTGTTGTATTGTGCATATTAGCAGTACTAGGGATTAAGTTTTGGCGCCGTTGCTGGGGAGAAACTGATTTTAAAAGCAAATTTCTATTTTTAGAAAGTCTTATTTAAACTTTGAGTTAACTTATCTTATCTTCTTTTGTTTTATATATTTTATTTTATTTTATTATATGTCAGTGTATGAATAGTTCAGGTTCTGAAGGGCTAGTGCCCTACGATTCTGAATTAGAAAGAACAATTAGAAAAATCAGAAAAACTAAAAGTAATTATAAATTTTGAAACCCAAAAAAATTACATAAATGACAAACTAAAATAATCAAAATGCTGAAATTCATCAAGAGCTTAGATCTTCAAGAGATTATGTCAACCCTACTGTAGATGAACTTCATTGTAGTATTCAAAAACCTATTGTAGTGGCTAATTTATTTGAGCTTAAACCTGCTATTATCCAAATGATATCAAATAATCTGTTTGGGGGATCACCAACTGAAGATCCAAATTTATATCTTGCTAATTTTCTAGAATTATGTGCTAAATACGATGGTATATCAGATGATGCCATAAGACTTAGGTTATTTCCTTTCTCACTGTGGTTGAATTCCTTAACATCTGGATCTATCAGAAATTAGGGAGATTTAACGTAAAAATTCCTTGCTAAATATTTTCCACTATTAAAAACTGCAAAGCTTAGAAATGATATTACATGTTTTAATCATTTTGAAGGGGAATCTATTTATGAAGCATGTGAAAGATTTAAAGAACTCTTAAGAAAGTTTCCACACCATGTTATACCAGATTGGTTAATAGTTTAAACTTTTTATAATGAATTAGTTGGATCTCTTTGATCAATTATCGATGTCGCTACTTGTGGTTCATTGATGTCAAAATCATTTCATGAGGCTTATGCTTTAGTTGAAGAAATGACTACCAATAATTTTAAATGGCCTTCTAAGAGGGTAAATCCTAAGAAAGTAGCCAATATTCATGAAACTAATGCATTAACCATGTTAGCAAATCAAGTTGCTGCAATTTCAAGAAGTTAGACCAATTTGGAATGAATTTTTCTTAACCAATTTCCATGATTGAAGAGAATTTATTAGGCCAAATGATAGATTCTCAATCATCATTAGAAACTTTGAATGTCATAAATAATAAGAAGAATAACCCATATTCAAATTATTATAACCTTGGAAGAACCATCCCAACTTTAACTAGAATAACAATTCGGGTGAAAATAATCAGCAATGGAAACCCATTAGGCAACTAAGACAACCAAGGAAATAATAATTATAGATCTACTTATCCTCTAGGTTTCAATAGTAATACACATTTTAAGGAGAAGAAGTTGTTTATAGAAGAAGTGGTGTTACAAATGGGAAATCAATTACAAAGTCAAGGAGCTACAATTAGAAATATTGAGAATCAACTTAGGCAAATAGCAAATTCATTAAGTAATGGATCCCAAGGAACACTTCCTAGTAGTACTGAATAAAATCCAAAAGATTAGAATAAATAACAAGTAAAAGCAGTTCAACTTACAAGTGGAAGAGAGTTGGATGGTCGGGTTCAATAAGAAATTAAAGTAGAGAGAGAAGAAATTGAAGAATCAAAAGAGGACACTCCAAAAGATTCTAAGAGACATATTTATCCACTAAAAATTGATTTGAAAAAACCACCACCTCCATTTCCTCAGAGACTTCAACAACAGAAGTTGGATAAATAATTTTCAAAATTTTTAGAAATATTTAAGAAGCTTATAATTAATATTCAATTTATTGAAGCCTTAGAACAAATGTTGAGCTATGCAAATTTTATAAAGGATATTCTCAACAGGAAAATGAAGTTTGAAGATAATGAGACTATTGCACTTAGTGAGGAGTGCAGTGCGATAATTCAGAAGAAGCTTCCTGAAAAGCTGAAAGATCCTGGTAGCTTTACAATTCCATTTGCAATAGAAGACAGATTTTATTGGAAAGCTTTATAAGATTTAGGTGCAAGCATTAACCTTTTGGCATTATCAATATTTTAAAGACCTCTACTACTGTAACTCTGCAGTTAGCTGATCGTTCGATAACATACCCTAAAGGAGTTATAGAATATGTTCTAGTGAAAGTAGATCAATTTATCTTTCCTGATGATTTTATTGTGCTAGATATGGAAGAAGTAAAAAGGTGCCTATCATTTTGGGGAGACATTTCCTAGCCACAGGAAGAGCAATAATAGATGTGCAGAAAGGGAAATTAACAATGCGCGTCAATGATCAAACTGTTACTTTTAACATTTCAAAATCAATGAAATACCCTGCAAAAGGCAAAGATAATGAATTTTATAGGATGAATGTTATAAGATATCAAAGTGATTGCCATTTTAGAACTACTTCTGAAGAAAAATCTAAAGAAAAAGATTTGGAACACGAGCAAGAAGAGAAATTAAATCAATGTGAAGATCTTTTTTAAGGAAAATTCAAACTATGTTCGAGAAAGTTTTGAAGTTTTGGACACGATAGACAAAGATATATCATTCTGTCTATCTATGGAAAAACCTCTAGAACTAGAGTTGGAGTTACTTCATGATCATTTAAAATATGACTTTTTTGGAGATTCCTCTACTTCACCAGTTATAATTTTCTCAAAATGAGTGATGGAAGAAGAAGAAAGCTTGATCAAAATTCTAAAAAAATTTAAGAAAGCCTTTGGATGGACAATTGTTGATATTAAAGAAATAAGTCATTCAATTTTTATGCATAGAATTCATATGGAAGAGAAATGCAAACCCAGGACTGATCCGCAAAGGTGATTGAATCCTGTTATGAAAGAAGTTGTAAAGAAAGAAATTTTAAAGTAGTTAGATGCTGGAATTATCAACCCTATTTCAGATCGTGAATGGGTTAGTCTAATTCATTGGGTTCCTAAGAAAGGAGGAGTAACTGTAACTAGAAATGAACAAAATGAGTTAATACCTACTAGACAAGTTACAGGGTGGCAAATATGAATTGATTATAAAAAATTAAATCTTGCCACTAGGAAAGATCATTTTCCATTACCCTTTCTAGAGCAAATGCTGGATAGACTAGTTGGGCATAAATACTTTTATTTTCTGGATGGATATACAGGTTATCACCAAATTCAAATATCTCCTAAGGATCAGGAGAAAACAGTGTTCACAACTTCTTTTGGTACTTTTGCTTTTAGAAGAATGCCCTTTAGTTTATGTAATGTCTGCTACATTTCAAAGATGTATTATGGCAATTTTTTGTGATTTAATTGAAAAAGAGATTGAAGTATTCATGGATGACTTTTTAGTGTTTGGAACTTCATTTGACTCATGTTTAAAACATTTATCCAAAGTTCTTAAGAGCTGTGAAGAAACAAATTTTGTCCTTAACTGTGAAAAATGTCAATTTATGGTAGCACGAGGAATTGTATTAGGACATCAAATATCAGAAAATGATATGGAAGTAGATGCTGCTAAAATTAAAGTGATCTCTAATTTACCTTATCCAACAAATCTAAGTAAAATTAGGAGTTTTTTAGGACATGCTGGATTCTACAGACGATATATTAAAGACTTTTCAAAGATTGCTAAGCCTTTATGTCATTTATTGGAGAAAGATGTAATTTTTAATTTTGATGAGGAATGCCTAAAAGATTTTAAGTTATTAAAAGAAAAACTAATCACTGCACCAATTATAGTTTCAACAAACTGGGAAAAACCTTTTGAATTAATGTGTGATGCTAGTGATTATACTATTAGAGCTTTTTTAGGACAAAGATACGATAAACTTTTCAAAGTTATTTACTATGCTAGTAAAACTCTTAATGAAACACAAATTAATTATACAACAACTGAAAAAGAGTTATTAACAATAGTATATGCTTTTGATAAATTTAGATCATATTTAATTGGAACTAATTGTGTAGTGCATACAGATCATTCTACTATTAAGTATTTAATGAAAAAGAAGGATGTTAAACCTAGACTTATAAGATGGATTCTTCTTTTGCAAGAATTTGATTTTGTAATAGTAGATTGGAAAGGGATTGAAATTCAAATTGCTGATCATTTGTCCAGGCTTGAATTAGAAAAACCACTTTGTTTTGAAAATGAAATTAATGAACAATTTCCAAATGAAAAATTGTTCACTATTAATGAGTGACGTATTCTGTGGTATGCAGACATTGTGAACTTTATTGTTAGCGATATTATACCTTATGGAATGACATACCAACAGAAGAGGAAATTTATTTTTGAAGCTAAGACTTATTTTTGGGATGACTCATTTTAATATAAACAAGGAAAGGATCTGATTATTCAAAGATGTGTACCATTAGAAGAAACTTATGAGATTATCCAAAAATGTCATAATTTTGAATTTGAGGGACATTTTGTTGTTGATAAAACAACATAAAAAATTTTACAATTTGGATTTTATTGGCCTACAATTTTTAGAGATATTAATGCTAATATCAAAACTTGTGATAGATGTCAAAGAGTAGGAAATATTTCTAGAAGAAATGAGATGCCCCTCAATTATATGCTAGAAGTTGAAATATTTGATGTTTGGGGATTAGATTTCGTGAGACCATTTATACTATCTTTCAGAAATTTATATATTCTGTTAGCAGCGAACTATGTATCCAAATGTATAGAAGATGTTGCTTTACCTAAATGTGATGCTCAAAGTGTTGCAAATTTTTTTTGAAAATGAACATATTTTGTAGATTTGGGATGCTGAGAGTTATCATTACTAATGGGGGAAGTCATTTCAGAAATTCCATAATAGAAAAGTTATTAAAGAAATATCATATAAATCATAGGATTGCTACTGCTTATCATCCTCAAACAAGTAGTTTGGCTGAATTATCCAATCAGAAAATTAAAAGAGTTATGAAAAAATTTGTGAATCCAATAAAAATGGATTGGTCAGTCAAAGTTGACTATGTTTTGTGGGCTTACAGAACTGCACACAGAACTCCTATAGGAATGTCCCCATATAGGTTAATATTTGAAAAAGCATGTCACTTACCAGTTGAACTTGAGCATAAGGCATATTTAACAATTAAAGAGTTAAATCATAATTTAAAAGATGCTGGTGTGAAAAAATTGTTATAATTAAATGACCTTGAAGAGATAAGAAATGAATCTTATGAAAGTGCCAAAATTTATAAAGAAAAGACGAAGATGTGGCATGATTGAAGGCTTCTTACTAAAAATTTTTAGACAGGGCAACAAGTTTTGCTATATAATTCAAGGTTAAGATAATTTCTAGGCAAACTTAAGTTTAGGTGGATGGCCCATTTATTGTGATTAAAGTTTATCCTTATGGAGCTATGGATATTAAAGATCCTAAGTCTGAGAAAATATTTAAAGTTAATAGATATAGACTAAAAATTTATTTTTTAGGGGATCAACATAAGTTTAATGATGCAATGATGTTGGGTTAACCTGAGTAAGCACTGGTTATGTCAGGCTGACGACGTAAAACAAAGTACTTTGTGGGAGGCAACCCATAGTTATGAGTGTGTTTTTATTTTGATTGTTGCTTTATGTGTGATTAAAAAAATTTGGGATAGTATTTTTGGGACTATTATGTGTTAGTATTGATTTTAAGACTTTATTTAGTGATCTAAATATGTTAAAATGAGAATTTGGACGTTAAGTTGACTAGTGCAAAAATGTACACTAGCGCTTAAGCGCGGCAGTTTAAAAACACGTGCGAAATTACTATTCTAGAAGAAAAAATTGCCTAGAAGTTTGTAAAAATGTTTCAAGGCAGTTTATAAACGTGTCTAGAAGTTATTGGAAGGATTTAGGCCTATAAATAGAAGGGTTTAGTGAAGGAATTTCACCCTAGTTCATTTCTAGCCCTAAAGTCTAAGAGAGAGAGATTTTACGATGATGTCTCCATGGAAGATGGATTTGAAGAAGAAGAAAGAGACCATGAGGAAAAAATTCATTAGTCAAAGTGCACAAGAGATGTATAATGGTTTCTTAGACGTTAGTATTGAAGGTATATCAGAGAAGATCAATAAAATTGAAAATACCATGTCTGTACTAGAGACTAAGGTATTGGAGATTCATGCACATCTTGAGCATATTGGATGGCAATTGAAAATACAATTTAGCCACACTAGTTATATAAAGGAAGCGGATAAGGAGATGTTTCTTAAGCAAAATTGGATTGAAGAAGATTGCACCAGAGCACGTCAACACCGTCCATTTTATCAACTTTATATTCCAGTTGCCCCAGGAAAGACTAATGAAAGACTTGAATTTGTGCCTTCTAAAGAAGAATGAAATTAAGTTCTATGTTTTTGTGTGTTTAAAGTCGTTGTCTTTAATTGTTTTAATGTTAAGACTTTCTTTTAGTGTTTGTGTTACTTAGGTGTTTAATTGTGAAAGATTGTTAAGTGTTTGTATTTAGAAAAATTTTCTCATCCAATACTATTTGGAATGAGAACTAAGTGTTTAAATGTATTTGTACTCATTTGCAAATTAATATAAGCTTGTTTGTGTGAAATTTTGTGTTGTTTTAGCCACAAATTGAAATAGTTATTAAGGAAAATTTTGAGATAAAGGAGAGTTAGAGGAAGTTGAAAATAGTCATTTAAGTACTATGAGACCATTTAAGGGTGGCTTACTTAGGCAAATAGTGCATTTTACTTTAATTTGAAATTTTTGAAAATCGTGCACTGGCGCTTAAGTGCCACATCTGGAGAAATTCAAAAATTCACTATTCATGGTGAAAAATGAGGAAAATCTATGGAAATTGCATGAAAAGTTTAGTTTGTGCTTTTGGATGTTTAATTTAGTAATTTACACTTGATTTTTGAAGTTATTGTTGGAATTTATCAAATTTGTAGAATGGCACCAAGAATGAAGAGGAGCAAAGGCAAAGCCCCTTTCGATTCGATTAAATTTGATAGTTCAAAAGCTCAAGATCAGTATAGTGCTGGGTTGCAATCACGCAAACTGATTCAGGAGTGATGTTTTAGAAATCTGGGTGGAGACGTTGAAGATTTAATTGTTTGCCAATAGTGGGAACAGTTCTATTGTTTCTTTGTTGTAGCAGTTATATCTATTGTGAGGGAGTTCTTTGCAAATCTCCCTGAAGCTGAAGAAAATCGAGCCATGGTTCGAGGGAAGTTAATACCTTTTTTGCCATAGGTAATCAACTTGTTCTACCATTTACCACTGGATACGTTATGTTTTTATGAAAATTATAGTCCTACTGATGCAGAAGTAGACAAGATTATTTCTTACTTCACTGTTGGGAGAGGACTTTGGAAGATAACCTTCAAAGGCTTGACATTATTTCATTTCTTCTCGTCTGCTTCCGACCAATCATCCCAGTGAAGTGACCAGAGAAAGAGCGACGTTGAAGTATTATATTCAAGAGGGAAAGCTCATCAACATTAGAGCTTTGAGCTATCGAGCTATCATCAATTCTGCTACAGCTGTTACAACTACAGGTCTGAGATTTGCTTCCTTAATCTTTTCTTTGTGTGAGCAGGTTGGAGTTAAATATGATAGCTGGGAGGAAGTGTTATTGCCTTTAAAGCCCATCACTAAGGTGAATGTGAAGACTTATTTTGAGCATTCAATTTTTGGCTAGAGAGGAGGATTTTCAGAAGCTATGGAATGGAGACATCTGCTGCTTCTACATCTAGACCATCTACCTTACATGCTTCTACATCTCAAGGCGAGTCTACTGATACCCGAGATGAGTTATTAAAGAAGATGATGGATAATATCAATTTTACCGCTGATAAGGTATAAAGTTTAGAGCATTTTGCAGATCATGCTGATAAGTATAATAGGAGAAAGAGTGATTATGAAGAGAAATTCCACTCATCTTTGGAGAGCCTGATTAAAGGTGACCCAGGAGTGCAATTTCCTCCATATCCTCGATATCCTAATTACGAGCCTGCAGAAAAGTGGTATAGTGATGATTCTGAGGATGAGGAGTAGGATTGAGATATTTTTATGTTTGTTTATGTTGAAGACATGTGATGTAGTACTGCTACATTTATTTTGTGTTGATTTGGACTATGTACTATGTTATGTTTGGGGCCTTTTATACTGTTATTGTGATTTTGTGTTTTGTTAGTGGCCTATTTTAACATTCTAGGGTAGTAACTATTGATGTGTGTTTAATACTATTTTAGATAGATTAGGATTGAACTTGATTCTATTTCTTTTAAAAAGTTTAAAAATCTAGCTAACTTAGTTCTTAATTTTGAATTTCTGAAACTGCTACTCTGTATTTTTCTTTTATTATGTTAGTTTGTTTTTTTTATGCTGAGATCGTGAAATGAAGTTAGTGTGTTAGTTTACTTTTATGTTTATACCCACTTCTTAGAAGTCCATTGAATCTCTACATGTTAAATTAAAATAAAAATATAGAAAATTTGATCAAAAATTAATTCTGCTCCTGTTTTCAGTTTTATTCTTGTATCATTAGGGTTTAAAAATTCCGGCTAGTATGTTATTTTAAATTTTCATTTTTGCTTATATATATATGATGTTAAACTGTTTAATTTGTTAAAAATTTAAGTTTGGGGGGATGAAAAATATTTTCAAAACTGAAATTTTATTTGTTCTCAAATGTGCTACAAGTGAATTTGATTTAAAAAGAAAAAAAATTGATTATGTATATTAAGTTATATTAGGGAAGTAAAATTTGATTTTAGAAATGATATAGAAAATTTAGTTAAATTTTTTAGTAATGAAGGAAAACTTTAAGTTAAAATGTTTTTAGATGAAAAAATTATTAATATAAGTAACTATCTTTAGTAAGAAAAATTATATTTTTTAAAAATTTACATAATTTAGACTATTATTTTTAACACTTAAATTTCTTTTATTAAAATAATTTTCAAAATTATTATTATATTTATAAGTAAAAGACCTATATCAAGACTTTACTTTAGGAAAAGAGAAGTAGAATTCAAAATCATTAAAGGCCTATCCAGATATAATAATCCATTCCTGAAAAAGACAAAGAAAAGAAAAAAAAAAGAAAGAAAAGAAAAAGAAAAGAAAAAAAAGAAAGAAAAGAAAAAGAAAAAGATAAAAAAAAAACATCATGAAGGAGAAGCTTGAGGATTAGTGGTTAATCAAAAATTGGTTCTACATTTGATCTTTTTAAAGGATAAGACTTAAGAAACCCTTAAGCTTATAGATATAATATAGTAAGTAAAATTAATTTTAATGAAAATTTTTAAGTGAAGATAATAAAAGAACTAAATTCTAAATTTGAAAAATCTACAATATATTTCTGAAGTAGATAGAAACTCATATTTTCATATTTCTTAACATTAAGAATTTCTAAACTTTAAGTTGGTCTCATTTATTGAATATTTTGTCTAAATTAGACTGTTATTTTTCTAAATTAGATTGTTATATTTCTAAATCAAAATTTTAGTAACTCCTAAAGAAACTTATATACATATCATACATATTTAGTTTTTAAATATTGAAGTGTCACTTAAGGACAAATAACATTTTAAGTTTGGGGGATTTTGATACACCTAAAATATATAGCGTTTTTAGACACATTTTTATATCTATTTTTGAGATATTGCGCTTTAATGGAAGGTATTTTGTGTTTTTCTTGCAATAATAGGTAAAAAGTGTAAAAATGATTAAAGGAGTGAAAAAGGATCAAATTTGGAGCAAAAAGGTGAAAAATGTGCAAAAGAGTTTTCGCGCCTAAGTGCCAGATCCATCACTTAAGCACTGGTTAAACAGAGAAGGCCACGCCTAAGTACCAGAGGCCCCGCGCTTAAGCACTAGAGGCCCCGTGCTTAAGCGTTAGTGGCAGTTATTGGACAAATAAATTTGGTTTCTGCGAATTTTGAAGAGGTTTTTGAGGCACCCATTGGCTTAATAGGTGGTTATAACCACCATGGATGGATAAAAATTATCACGAAAGGATGCATCTCTTGGGAAAATACATCAAATCTAGACATATTTTGAAGAGAAAACAAGGCACCTTTTGGAAAATTATAAAAGAAAGAAGTGAGGACTTAGAAAGGAGTCCTGAAAAGGTCTAAAAAGGTGTTGAGGGTCCTGAAAGTATTGGAAAATTTTAAACGTTCTCATTTCGGGAGTTAGTTCAAAGAGATTTTAGGAACCACTTTTACTTTTACTTTATCCTTTTTGTTATTTTATTTTGAGTGATTGTATTGAGAAGAGAATCAAAGGAACTTCAAGAGTTTGGTGGAGGACTTAAGATAAGTTTTTTATCTTTTTGTTTTTAGACTACTTTTGGTTTTAATTGAGATTTGTTGTTGGTTTGACAATGATTTCTTCTTTTAAACTAAAGTGTAGTTTTGTTTTCTCCATGGATTCTGAGTAGTTTTCTTCATATTTCTTCTTAAAATGATAAGTAATTAAGTTTTGGATGGAAGTTGTAGAAAGTATTGATCTTCAATGATGGAATAAGTTGTAATGATTTAAATCCATGCACTTCATTTACTTCTTGATTTGGCCAATCTAGATGTTAAACTTTTTTGTGAGAACATGTAAGAACCGGGTTAATATTGTCTTAGTCAACAATTGGAAAGAATCACATGAGGTTGCTTGAATGGGAATGTAGTTCATATGATTGAGTGCAAATAAATAGGGAAGTATTCATTAAAGGGTATAGAGTTAGATGAATTTAAAGTGACAGGTTAAAACCCCTAACTTAGTTTCTTATTTTAGGTTCTGATACGAGATGTTAGCCCCCAGGTGGAGGGAATCGAAGGAACTCTAGAGTGAGAGCTAGTATATTCCCTGCTCAGCCGGTCTTCATAACTATTCAAACTTTAAATTAGCCAATGTTCTTTATAGCATCTCTAGTAAGGGTAAAGAATATTATTGCTTTTATTTGGCACAACACAATTTGCATACTTACACAATAGAATTCCTATACTTATTACTTATTCATAACAAGAAGAAAGATATTTTCATATTTAGTGCTTTCTTCTACTAAAACTCTAGTTTTCATTCTAAATTTTTATTGTTCTATCAAAATTTTGAAAATACCAAAAATATTTAAATTTTCGTTACTGCAAAAATCATCTTTAGTTTATCTAATTATCTTTTTATTAAAAATAAAAAATTTGATGTTCAATAGTGCATATTGTGTATTCTCCATGTGGGTTCGATATACAGGTCTTAATCAAAAAGTCATATATTACTTGATAACGATACATATACTTGCGTAGTTTGCCAATATATATATAAATTAAAAGTTAAAATCCTTATTTTTCTTCAGGATCAAATTTTTGATTTTGTTGCAAAGTAAGGAAATATAAGTGAAATATAATTTGAATTATTGTTGTACTGTGCATATTAGCAGTATCTAGGGATTACACACGCTCCCTTTTTCAAAAATTAAAAAACTCTTTTATAATGTAGGAACAAACTTCCCAAGAGTCTTCCTAAGTGTCTCCCTAGATATATTTGTAGTATCTAGGGATCACACACCTTCTTAAAAATCTGGCCAAATTCATTGCATTTGGGAAAATGACAGTCTCTAGCGCGTAAGTGCCGAAATTTGGATCCTAGGCACCATATTCTCTGGATTCCGGCGCTTAGGCACCTAGGTGCTAGTACAATTTTTGAAAATGCTACCTTTTGACTCCAAATTTTATCTTTTTTTGCTTCCTTTAAGCTCTAAATGCCTAGACTTATTATACCTGCAATAAAACTTGAAAATATATTTTTTTAAAGTGTAATATCACCAAATATAAGCCTTAAATATATTTATAATTGAATATTTTTTAGGTGTATCAAAATCCCTCAAACATAACTGTTACTTATCCTCAAGTAACTCTTTTACTACTTAGAAAGTATGACTTAAGGTAATGAGCATCACTTAAGGACTTCTATAGTTTTTTTTTTTAAAAAACAATAGTAAGACTTTAGAAAAAGTTTTAATAACCTAGGTTAAAACTAAGGATGTAAGAATATCTAGTAATCAGGTTTAAGAGTTTTAATTTCCTATTGATTTTAAGAGTAAATGTAATTCTTCATAATGAGGATGCTTAGAAAAATTATATGAAAAGGAATTTCATGAGAACTTCATTAGTAAAGATGTTATTACTTTAATAGCAGAACAAGATATGAAGTTTTGGACAGGACAGAACAAGATAAATCTTTTTGTCCATCAATTGAAAAAACTCGTGAACTTTAGTTGAAGTTACTTCCTAAGCATTTAACATATGCCTTTTTAGGTGATTCCTCAACATTTCCGGTTATAATTTCATCAAATTTAACTATAGAAGAAGAAGAGAGTTTAATGAAAACTTTGAAGAATTATAAGAAAGTCTTTGGATGGATAATTGTTGATATTAATGGAATCAGTCCTTCATATAGTATGCATAGAATACATATGGAAGAGAACTGAAAAACCAGATCCTATTATGAATGAAGTTGTTAAGAAAGAAATTTTAAAGTGGTTGGATGCTGAAATTATCTACCCTATTTCAGATGTGCATGGATTAGTCAAATTCATTGTGTTCCTAAGAATTGAGGAGTGGTTGTGACTATAAATGAACAAAACAAGTTAATACCTATAAAAAAAAGTCACATGGTGGATAATGTGCATTGATTATAAAAAAAATTAAATATCGTCACTAGGAAAGATCATTTTCCACTACTCTTTTTAGATCAAATGTTGGATAGACTAGCTAAGCATAAATACTTTTGTTTTCTAGATGGATATACTGGTTATCACCAAATACAAATAGCTCCTAAGAATCAAGATAAAACAATTTTTACCAGTCCTTATGGTACATTTGCTTTTAGAAGAATGCTCTTTGGTTTATGTAATACCCCTGCTTTCAAAGATGTATGATGGTTATTTTCTGTGATTTAATTCAAAGAGGAATTGAAGTTTTTTTGGATGATTTTTTAGTGTTTGGAACTTCATTTGAATCATGTTTAAAACATTTATCAAGAGTTCTTAAGCACCGTGAAGAATCAAATTTAGTCCTAAATTTGGAAAAATGATAATTTATGGTAGTAGGAGGAATTTTTTTAGGATATAATATGTCAGAAAAAGGTTTGGCAGTAGATCCTGTAAAAATTCTAGTGATTGCTAATTTATCTCACCCAATAAATGTGAGGGAAATTTGGAGATTTTTAGGACATGCTAGATTCTACAGGCGATATATTTATGACTTTTCAAAAATTACTAAACCTCCAAGCCATTTGCTTGAAAAAGATGTAATTTTTAATTTTGATAAGGAGCGCATAAAAGCTTTTAAGCCATTAAAAAAAATAGTCACTGCACCAATTATTATTTCAGTAGATTGGGAAAAATCTTTTGAATTAATGTGTGATGCAAGTGATTATGCTATTGGAGTTGTTTTAGAACAAAAGCAAGATAAGATATTAAAGTTATTTACTATTCTAGTAGAACTCTTAATGAAGCTCAAATTAAGTATACCACAACTGAGAAAGAGTTATTATAAATAATATATGCTTTTGATAAATTTAGATCATATTTAATTGAAAAAAAATGTATTATGCATACTGATCATTCTGCTATTAAATATTTAATGAAAAAGAAGGATGCAAAACCATGGTTGATGCGATGGATTCTTCTTATGCAAGAGTTTGACTTTGAAATAGTAGAAAAGAAGGGAATTGAGAATCAAATTATTGATCATTTATCCATGCATGACATTGAAAAAATTATTCGATTTAGACAAAGAAATTAATGAGTGGTGTGTGTCATGGTATGCCGACATTGTGAACTTTATTGTTAGTGATATTATACCACATGGATTGACATACCAACAGAAGAGGAAATTTTTATCTGAAGCTAAGACTTATTTTTGGGTTGACCTATTTTTTATATAAACAAAGAAAGGATCTAATTATTCAAAGATGTTATAAGTATTATAATTTTGGAAAGTAATATTTCAATTTTGGAAAATATGAGATCAGAGCGATCTCATGTAGAAAATAATTTAAATAAACGAGCGTGTCGACACTATTTTTGGTGTGGGGTTTGCCCGTAAGAAGCTGTCGGTCATCAGCATTGAAATTCCGTTGCCCGCTTCGGAAGGACATTCAAAAAGTTGAGTTTTGAAAAAAGATGAAGTCAAACTGACCCCATAATTTTCATAGTTTAGATGAAAGAACACTTTACCTCAAATCCTGTATCTATCCCAAAGGATGAACACAAGAATTAAGGGTGAGGCTCAATCAAATAAACTAAAGAAAGTTATGACATCCGTTTGGTCTATGAAACCAATGTATTGGCCGACAAGTTCCCCTATTTAATATAAGGAATTAAATAGGGTTTATATTATGCTGGGTTCGGGAAAAGCTTCCTATAAGGGCAAGCCCCTATAGTTAATTACATCTTAGGTAACTAAAGTTACCTACGAATACTCTCAATAAAATCAAGAAAAATTACCTTCAAGGAGTTCAAATGGTAAG